>CM041777.1:52507308-52680937 GCA_023374045.1 Limonium bicolor
ACATCAGGGTACAGCGTTCCTTGCACCAAGTAAACCGGTTTCTTCCCCAATTTACGCTCCAATTCATGTCCAAATTTATCAAAGATGCTTATAAACTCCTTTCCAATTATCTTTCTTTTCATCTCAGGATCAGAAACACCCTTAAGCTTGCTGAGAAACAGTTCCACAGCATCCTCACAGTGAACGGGTAGATGTAGGTGCTTCTCAAAAGTGTCCATGACCCTTTCCTTTTCCTTGTACCTACAATAAACAAAGGCATACTACAATCAATATGGGCTAATTGCTGAGTCGTAATTTTTTTAACAAACCCAGAATGATAGGGGTATCATGGATAAGTGAAAGATGTCATATTGTACCCAAAATATCTAGGTTTCACCCACAACAAAAGTACAAAATCTCAGTTTCTGACCTCAATAAACCATTATCCACGAAAATACAATGTAGCCTATCTCCAATAGCCCTGTGAACAAGAGTAGCAGCGACTGTAGAATCCACACCCCCTGATAATGCACAGATGACATGATCATCTGGTCCAACTGTCTCCTTAATCACCTTCAGTTCTTCGTTCATTACATCTTCCATCTTCCAATCAGCCTTCACCCCGCAAATATCAAACAGGAATGACCGAAGAGTCTCCATTCCTAGTGGTGAATGAGTGACCTGGTGAACAATATTTGATCGTCTAATTAAAAATAGAAACAGGAACTAGAAGCAATAATACACCACCAAACCCCAACCCAGTTATTGCAGGCGTAAGTCTTATAGTAGAATATGCCACTATTACTATAAGTTTTGTTGCTAGAAATCATATAAAGCAGAAAACGGAGCGACGTAATTAAGTTCTCCACTTCTTTCTGACCAATACCCAAAAGATCCCAGCTTTTATCTCCAGAAAACTGAAGTTGCAATCGATCACAAAAAGAAAACGCACATAAGCAAATGCTCCACAAACCCAAAATTTACTTCTAATTTGCATGCTTAAGTTAAGGTATCTTTTCATACCTCCGGATGATACTGCAATCCATAGTATCTCTTTCCAGGATTCTCAACTGCCGCCACACCACCTTGCTGACTACGAGCCGCTACTTTAAACCCATCAGGCAAACGCGCAACCTCATCCCCATGGCTCATCCAAACAACCTGCTTCTTTCCCTTGGTCACCCCATTCCCAAACAACCTGCAGGAATCACTCTCGACTTCAATCTCCATCCTCCCGTACTCCTGCTTCTCCCCGACCCTAACTTCCCCACCCAGCCGCTGCACAATAAGCTGAAGGCCATAACAAACTCCCAGCACATACACCCCGTTCTTCTCGACGTAGTCCACGAAACCTTCCGCGAACACAGGGGCGTCGGCCGAGTGGACCGAATGGGGTCCACCTGAGAGGATGATGACACGCGGGTTCAAATCCGTGATGGCTTTGAGTGGAGATGTGCCGGATATGCAGAGGGAAAACACGGAAAGGGAACGGATGCGTCGAGTGATTAGATGGGTGTACTGGGAGCCGAAGTCGAGGATGAGAACTAAATCCGATTTCACGGATTGAGCGTCCATTGAATTTGTATTCCTGAAGAATTGAGGTTTTGATTGGGGGTTTTGGGGTGAGGGAAAGCAAACTGTGGATGAACAAAAGGGAAGGAGTAGTCGGCCGTGCTGAGTTTAGTGGCAGAGAAAGACAAACGAGATTAGGGTTTTCAACGTTTGGCGGGAAGGTGATTAAATAAAAATACTACTCCCTCCGTCCTGAATGACGGTCCTGTTGCTTATGACACGTTTTCCATTTCAATATTAAATATATAAAATAAATAATTTATAAAACTAAATTTTGTATTATATAGTTTATCATGTAAGGAATCATTGAAAAATTTAAAATTTCAAAATTATTATCTTATATGTTAAAAATTGAAGTCAAACGACATGTTTAAATAGTAAACAGGACGGTCAATCAGGACGAAGGGAGTAGAATATGGTGTAATTTATCTTCTGACAGTCGTAAGAATAATGGCTATTAGGTGAACAGATTTGCAACCAATGGAAAAATCTTCTTACAAGGACTGCCAGTCGGGAAAATAAACGACTTATCTATTCAGTTCATTTTTGTTGTGAGTGCTAACCAGTTTTTTGTTTTGGAAGGAAATCAATTTACTTTTGTAGCATATGCTACTCTGTACTGTTGGTATGGTGTGTTTGAATAATTATATTGAGCAATTAGAGATGATCCTAATTTTAAAGATTGTTCAGCGTTAAGAATATGAGAACATTTGTTTTTGTTTTTTAAAGATGAACCTTTGGTTTTGAATCGGCTTTGTTCTTGTTTTTGTTTTAACTATATTACATGTGGTGGTAACTGGTAAGCTAGTGAGAGTAACCTCTATCCATATGAAGACAGGATTAGGAAACAGGGAAATTTCATGAAATGTCACTAAAAAGGCACGAAATATCACTATATTTTTACAAAAGTCCATAAAATGATACTATGTTATTGACTATAAGAAAAAAAAAGACAAAAAGACCCTTACTAGCTAACAAAATACTTTTAAAGTTCATAATATTCCATTAAGTGCTAAAAATTCACTAAAATTCAAAAAAAAAATTAAAATACCATAAAAATATAGATAACTATAAGAATATATTTAAGTATTATTAAAATTACAAAAATAAATAAAAGATATTTAAATATCATAAAACATTAAAAAAAGTAAATATTTTTTTTTCAAAATTATTTAGTACCATAAAAAAGAATATAGAGTTTTAAGCACATAATTTATACAGTTTTTCTATAAATTTAGATATAATATCATAATTTATACCAATTACTTACTATATTATATACCAATTAATTACCATAATTATTACCATACATTTTTAAATTATTTTTTCCACAATTTAAATTATTTATTCAAAATAAATTTTTAATGGAATTTTTTATATTTATATTTTATTTTACAGATGAATTTTCATATTTTGAATAAATAATTTAAATTGATAAAAAAACAAAAGATAATTTAAAAATGTATAGTACATATGGCATGGTACTAGTTATGATATTTAATTGTAGAAAAATTGGTACAAGTCATAATTTTTAACATAATTTATACCAACACGAACCCGACACAAAATTTACAGGTTTGGGTTTTATAATTTGACACGATTAAATAAACGGGTCGTGTCCAGGTTGACCCGTTTAATAATCGGGTCGGGTTCGGGTTTAACTAGTGTAACCGCCAACCCGTTTAACTTTAAGTTAAAATTATATATATATATATTATATATATATCCAAACCCATTACCGATTAAAATTACAGCACCTACTCTCCTCTTTTATCCAACCACACAGCCAAACACCCAAATCGGCACATGATGACATCCCAATTCCCATTGAATTTTAATTTTTTTACTCAACCCATGAATTTTAAATTATATTGTTGTAATAGTGCTCTTTACTCTATATGGCAAGGAAAACTAATACGTCAAAATTCAAACCATATTTGGATTTTGAATTTTGAATTGAGAGAATAGCCGCACGTAAATATCATATTAGTCGTGTTCTACTAGGTTAATCGGGTTGACACGAAAAACTAATCGTGTTAAACGGGTCGGGTCGGGTTAAAGTATATTCGTGTTCGGGTTGATGTACATGACCCGATTAATTAAATGGGTCGTGTTCGTGTCGACCCGTTTATTAATCGTGTCGTGTTCGGGTTAAGCTCAACCCGACCCGCCAACCCGTTTTACCAGCCCTACAATTAATTATCATGATTTGTAACTTACATTTTCTAATTATCTTTTTTATCAATTTAAATAATTTATTCAAAATAAATTATATAATTCATAAAATCATCACAAAATATAATATAAATTAAAAAATAATAATTTTTGAAATATTGATAAAAAATAAATTTATTATTTTAAATAAATAATTAAAAAGTATGGTAAAAATTATGGTAATTAATTTATATAAATTATGGTAGTGAATTAGTAGAAATTAATTAAATTGGTATAAAAAATCTAAAAATGTATTGTATAAATTAAGGTAATTAATTTGTATATTATGGTAATTAGTTGTTATAAATTATGATAATTAATGGTATAAATTATGGTACTATAATGGTCTAAAATTATAGAAATTTAGTATAAATTATGTGTTTAAAACTTATATTCTTTTTTATGATACTAAATAATTTTGAAAACATCTAAGAAATATTTAATTTTTTCAATGTATTATGATATGTTAATATATTTTTATTTATTTTTATAATTTTCTATTATATTTTAAATATTTTTTTATAACATAGTATTTTGAGTTTTGTTGTGAATTTTAGTGAATTTTTTAACACTTGGGGCATATTGTGAATTTTAAAAATACTTGGTTAACTAGTAGGGGTATTTTTTGTCTTTTTTGTTTCTAGACTTTTAGTTAATGACATAGTGGCATTTCATGGATTTTTGTAAAAATATATTGGCATTTTGTGACTTTCTGCATTTCATGAATTAGCTAAAAATGTAGTTGCATTTCATGAAATTTCCCTATTATAAATATGTCACAAAATATCAAACCAAGTCATATCAGTTACACGTGTTTGATGGCTTGATTTATACTCCATCGGTCCTGATTTGACCGCCTTTGTTCACTATTTGAAATGTTGTTTGACTTCAACATTTAACATATAACATAAAATAATTTTAAAATTTTAAGTTTTGCAAATTATTCCTTACATGATTAATTATATATTACAAATTTTAGTTTTATGAAATTATTTCAACTTATATGTTTAAGAATGAAATAGAAAAACGTGTCATAAAGTAGACAAGATGGTCAATTCAGGACCGACAGAGATAATAATACTACAACGATTTTAGAACTTTGAGACACATTTGTCTTCCGGAGTAGAATGGATGGCTTGTAAATTCTGCATGTCATCACCATTGTCGAATTGATGGTTTGGCAAGCGTGGTATGTTTTTAAGAATTAGTAGTATAGGCTGGTAACATTAGAAGGAGGGTGATAAAACAAATGAGATAAATTGCATATCGCTTAAAAAGTAGCGAAAATGATCGGTCGTGGACTCCTGCTTTTAAAATAGTATTTTGAATTTATTTCAGTGTTGATCTTATAATTTTTCCTATTTTATTCAAGCGCTGCACCTAAGCGTTAATCTAATAGCTGCTATCAATTTCAGTGTGTCTCCTTTACTTTATTCCGACAGCTACTTTTAACAGCTGAGCACAAACGAAAGCGCTGCAACCTAAGATTGACCGGAAAATTGATGTGGCATGTGCACTACCTAACCAAGTTTAAGTGTGCAAAAAGTGCAGTGACAACATCGCTTTCATGCCAAATGTAAGATTAGAAGTACACAGTTACTATATTTCGCTAAGCCAGTCACAACTCTAGAACATTGTTCACTAAAGTTTTGTATTGTATCGCTCAATCCTTTTCTCTAGCTATAGTCAAAGTTTCAAATAAGTAAGGTCTCATTCTTTTGCATTTTGAGAGCTAGTAGTTGATACGAGTTGATATGGATTGATGACTGATTTCAAAACTAGATGATTGGGTAAAAACCAATATAAGTTGATCTTTTTGTATTCGATTTTTTTGAACTGATTAACCAACTGATAATGCTTAAACCAATTGATTAACCAACTGATAATGTTTTTTTGAATCAACTTCATGGGTAGATGGTGCCCGACCTATAATACACCTAAAAGAATGGGATGAGCTGGTTGAAGAGGGTAAAATATGACGAAGACAGAAGAGCCAGGATGGCCCAGATCTCGGGCCCCGACCCAGACCCCGGGCCTCCTTTAGGACCCTGTTCAAGCTCCAATTTGGGCACCAAGCATCAATCTGGGTCCTAGGCCCCATGATCGGGTCTCGTATCCCGCCCCGCACTCTATGACCGAATCCCGTATCCTGGCCCCGTGCTCTATGACCGGGTCCCGCATCCTGGCCCCGCGCCCCATGACCGGTCCCGTATCCCGGCCCCGCGCTCCATGACCGGATCCCGCATCCCACACTTTTGGACAGGAAGGCTTTACAAGGAGAAGTGTCAAAGTTAGGAGGGATGCTCTAATAAAGTAATACCACATGTACAAGGATTAAGAGACAGACTTCACCCTATAAAGTCTATAAATAGAGATAGGGGGCTCATTTGTAAAGGAACACAATATCAGAAGAGAGAGAAAACACTATAAAGCTCTCTAAACTTGTAATACTAAGGAAATGAATAAAGATATTGTCAAGAAGTGGATGTAGGCCGGATCATAGGCCGAACCACTATAACTCTCGGTGTTCTATACGTTTGTGAGGTTGGAGGGATGAATTATACATTTTCATTTGGTGTCGTCTGTGGGAAACGGACTACTGGAAACAGTAACCACGATTCAGCCATACCACAAAAGATGAATGTCAAATTTGAGTGGATCCGGCGAAATTGGTTTTGTGTAGTCTGGCGCGAGAAGATAATTGTTTCGATTAAGCAAGAATAGATTGATTTCGAAGCTCATCGAATGTTTAAAAGTTGAACGAGAGGAAGTCTTGGTTCCAAGGTCAATTTACAAGAATCGAGAATAAAAAGAGATAAAGGGGAACCACAATCGTCGGGGATCAAAAGAAGATCGAAGAAAGGAGATTGCAGAATTCACTCCAATGGAATCAATTCCGAACATAAAATTGACGGAGATTTCCAACAACAAGAAACGAAATAAGGAATTGGAATTGAGGATCTTGATTCAGAGCATTGAATGATCGAAGTAGGTGTTCGATTGCAGAGAGATGGGAGAAGCGGAAGCGATTAGAGTATGCACGGGAGAAAGGCGAGTGAACGACATAAGAGGAGCGTGAGAGAGAGGAAGACGAATTTGAGAAAGAATAGAATTCGTATGTATTATGTGCTTGGATGAATACCAGGAAGGGTATTTATACATGAGTAGTTTCCTAATTAGAAACTTAGCCTTTATGACTAAATTAATGAGGATAATACAAAAGAGGATAGAAAAGATTATACTAGCGAAGATTATGTTAAGAAATATATAATATATCCTAAGTATGAGGATATATACTATCTCCTAAATCTGGAAAGTAATAAATAATATATCCTAAGTATATTAACATATCTAGGAAGTTTACAACATCGATTGAACAGAAGTAAATCCAGCAAAATGATGAGATGAGCCCAGCCAACGACAAGAACCGTGACGGCGCAATCGACATCGCCTCCGACTTTAGAATCTCAACAGCAGGATTCCAATTGCTAATCCAAGCAGATCGGGAGAGAGCCTCGTTCTGTTGCATCAGAAAGCGGCATAAGCTTGACTGAAGATTAACTCAGCATATTAGCTTATCTTAATTTGACAAGTTCCGACCAAGTCAGAAATTAAGAAGTGAGAAATCTTGCGATGATCGATCGAACTCAAAGGAAGGATTACGCAGGGATTCAGTCGAAGAAACTCAGCCCAACCTGTAATGACATCTACGATGCATAATCAACATCATTTTCAACTACCAAGACCCCATTCCAAGATCGACCAAAGTCCAACAATCAATTCCAATCGGATTTCAAGATTGAGCAATTAACAGAAGAAACCAAAGATTTCATCCATAAAGAACAGAATTACAAATCTAACGAAACTGGAGCAGACGCTCATTTTTTGATCTTCTTTTTCTCCCATCTTTTCATTTTATAAGCTTAAAAGAATTTTTTTGATCAAAACCTAACGATGCTTATTGGTAATAAACCAGTCACATTCTCAATCGCCAGGAGCTAGGCACGGAATGAAAGAAGAGGAGTTGTTGCAATCTACAGCCAGTCCAAACCAAATTTAAGGCTCGGGCGATGTTTCCCCTTTGAAGGCCGGGTGATGCGTCTTGAAGGGGCAAAACTCATTCTATCCAGAGCTACAGATAATCAACATCGATAGAATCCCCAAGCACTTTCTTGACCGAGTGAAATGGACCTGGGTGTGCTGATTCCAGGACCGGGCAACATCCTCGGGCAATTTCTTGACCAGGCAACAGCCAAATCCATGACTGACAATGCCCCGTTCAGGAGCGGCATTCATTCACGTAATATTCCCAGAGATGTTCGAAACAAGGCGCGGCTCCCAGGCGACCAGGCATGGCCGCACTTCCTCGACCGCGTCTCTGTGGCCGGAATCTCAATCCACATCCGGACTTCCTTGGCCGCATCTCAATGGCTGGACTTCCTTGGCCGCATCTCAATGGCCGGACTTCCTTGGCCGCATCTCAATGGCCGACTTCCTTGGCCGTATCTCAATGGCCGGAATTCCTTGGCCGCATCTCAGTGGCCGAACTCCCTTGGCCGCATCTCAGTCCGTGACCGGACTTCCTTGGCCGCATCTCAGTGGCCGGACTTCCTTGGACACATCCTCAAGTGCAAGACCGGGCGATATCATCGACTCAAAGCCAAACGGCATCTTCCTTCCGGGCTAGACCGGAGTCTCAAATCCAAGCTCAAAGCGCGAATTCCCCAAATCATTGACGATCAACAAAGTTTGAAGCAAGAGCTCCAAGGCACACCAGCAACCGCAAGGCAAGATTCTAAATTAGACTACAGATGACAAAATAAAAGAGGGAACTTCCAAGGCTTACTACTAAGATAAGTACTTTGATCCTTGAATAAATAGCTTAATATCTGCGATTGATCAAGCATGATTATCCCTTGTCAAGTTTTGAGTTTTCACATTTACAGAGGTGTTGCGCAATTACTTCCTGCTTACCCAAAATTTCTCCTTGTTGCTAATTTAAAATTTTAGTCAAGTGATTAGCTGTTCCTGGCATAAATATAAGAATCTGTCAAATTTGGAGAGAGCCTGAATTGTGAAATCAAAAGCGATGATTGTTTGAGCTGATTTATCACTTGCTGTTATAAATAAGAGACATACAGAGACATAGGTTGAGATACACTGAAAAATCCATATTTCCAAAACCAAATATAGGTTGTTTAAAACCTCAACATCTTCAATCTGATTTACTGTCACAAATCTTACCTAAAAAGATTATACTTGTCTAAGACTTTGATATTCTTGAACTGATTTCTATTGGAAATTACTTATGAGCACTTCATCCAGTTTTAACCTTCTATGATAGAATTCTGCCCTGTTTTGAAATTTTTGCTTTTGTCTGATCCGAGCAAGACATTTTAGATATAAAAACATAGCTTATGGTTGATTTGAGTCCAGAAAACAGTATCTTACCAAAAACTCTACTTCACTTTGGTTCACAGGCATAAGCGTTTTCTGTAAGTCATGTTTTAAGGGTGAACTATGCGCACAGTTATGGTTATCAAATATTCAATACTAAATTATAAAGTTTTTTCATTGATTCTGCAACTCTATAAAATGAATTTTTAGTTAGGGCTGATTAATTCCTAAAGTTTGCTTTCATCAATAGACTGCAGTATTGTTCGGCCCCTGATGTATATGTTACTTCACTAATGATTTGTAACCGTCTTTCTGACATAGCTTAGGCCATCTGTCTTTAATGTTCGTTTTGATTCTTCATTCTACAAACTTCTTTGTGGATAGGTTTTACTTCTAAATACAAACTGCATTTTTTACTGGCTAAGATCTTGAATGAATCTTCGCTGCCCTGACCGAAACCTGCTATAAAAACTCCTCCCTTATCACCTGATTATCAAATTATCCCATCAATAAACTTGGGACCTGGAACCTGTTTCCTCAATAGAAACACATCAGCTGGCTCCAGAACAGTGGTTTTTTGGATCTTGTTTCTGTTAGCACTTGAAATTACAAGTCCAGACAGTTTGTTTTTGTGTTACTTCAAGTAGATTCATTGTCCTAATAAGTTTAGTATAACCTTTTATAATCTGCTTTAAAACTGAAAATCTTATATCACTGGCTGATTACATAGTTGATATGGTCAATAGGCCCAAGTATGATGAAGTCTATTTAAAATGAGAATTTCTTTGCTGTCCTATATCTCTTATACGTTTACTAACTTCCTCTTCTTTCTAAATCTTTGGAGCATGGTTATGTTAATTTTCCCATCTGACTTGCTTCAGTATAGAAAATGCAAGTTCTAGCTATAATTACTCACGTTTCTACTGCTCGGTAATGTAACTATAATTGTGTTAACAAAACTGATTTCCAGTTGTGCCAACAAGTATGATGAGATCACATACTTTATCTTCTTCAATTATTTTGTTAGATGGGGTAATGATATTCTACATTTGTCTAGAAACTGCTCCATAATGATTTAACTCTGTTGTGCTTCATAATGATTTAACTATAAGTTGTGCTGCTTTAAGCATTCCATGTTAAGCACCATACTTTTACACCCATAAAACAGATATAAGGTCATTCAAGACTTTGCTTCACATTGATTTCCACTTAACAAGATTGCATGTTAATAGATGTATGATAGAAGATGAACCTTGGTTAGGCCATTCAGTCTATTTCTGAAATGACGTTTTACTTTAGTCCTATTACTCAAAATTTTCAACAGTTTCAAATCTGTGGGTCTAGTTTGTACTTCATTTGCATTTTTTGCACTTTTGACCTACTGACACAGACTCTTGATTTGCTGGTAAGCTATGTGCAAACAGATTTCTTGATTACCACATATTGCCTTCTGCACTATTACTTTGTATTACAGGAAAAGTTTTATGACCGAGTTTTCGCATGAGTCTTTGGTCGGTTTAGTTAGGCTTCTGAGTCCAATAGATTAAGCTTACTTTGGGAAATTATGCCTCTGTTCATCCCTGCTATATGGTCTGTGAAGGCAACTATATGAATCCAATTTTTACCAAATACTATACTCTGCCTTATATTCTTTTCCGAGAGCTGAAAAGTATCCTTTGGTAGCTCCTGCTATAAAAAGAAGTTTGACATCTGTAGATAACCTGGTTTAGTTTTTTTATTAAAATCTATAAAACTTTGTCTGTTTGATACCTCGAGTAATGCTCATACTCATTTGCTTTAACACCCCGGCTTTGCTGCTAGCAAAAGTACCAACTTCATATTTTCTTTACTAAACAATACAACTTCAGTTATATATTACTGCTATTATCTGTGTCTTTTCTAAAAATTTCGAGTATTTGAACTGTCATCATGTTTTAACCAAGGATTAACCATGTACCTTAAAAGTACTAACAGTAGCAGCACAAATCTTTTTGCTTCAGTCTTTTGTAAAAACAAAATGATACTACTACTTTTATGACTTGTGTTAAAGAATTTTTCAAAACTGCAAAAAGGCTTTGAGCTACAGATATAGTGTTCAGGAGGACCCGTAATGACATGTTTGATTTGCTCTCAATTTCACTCAAAATTGCGATATATTGTAAGCCTGCTTCTATAAGGTTTAATTAAACCTTTTACAATCTGTTTTTCCTGCGTGCATTTCTCCTCTGATCACTGCCGCAGATGGGTTTAAAGTGCATTTCTCCTCAATATCGTGTCTTATTACTCTAAGGACATTCAGCTTGTTCCTAAAAACTGCTTTAAAAAACCACAAAATCTTTGTTTCTCGACTTAAGTTTTGCATTGACTGATACTTCATGCTCTACTCTAGCCATTGTTCAAAATTGTAAGACTGATCTAAACAACTTGCATTCTATTTAGCTGTCTCCTGATTACAGTTCATGTAGACTGATGTTGACTAGAGTCTCCACTTCAGTCTTTTATCCCTTCTCAGCATGTATTCTGATATCATTCCCGATCTTGATCTCTATCAGAAAAGTATTTTATATGGCAAAACTTGTGGTATCTTCTTCTGTTCTTAGTACTCCCCACAATCCAATTGTTTCCTGCTTCTGGTTTTGTTGACATTATCCCATCATATTGTCACTAGTTGCGCTAAGACCGCATATACCTTTCAACACATCATGATTAATACATTCTTCATTAATAAAACATTATGCTGCTATATATCCAAAAGTTTCTCACTTCTCTTTAATATTATTGTGAGGGAAAGAATAAAGCTGGAGAAACCACGCCAAGCCTGTAGAGCTTAAAGCACGATGGCTTGCATTTATCAAGAGACGGAAAGGGTGGGATCATCGCATGTTATAATTGAGTGCACCTCTGCATCTCAAAGCCCTATGTTGCCAAGAAAAGTGTCCAGGCACCACCAAGAAACATTTGCAAACTGATAAGGTGAACAGCTGGCAGCTATACTCTAGTTGGGCCCATGGCGATAGAGTTCCTGTTCAAGTTTGATTAGCGGCAACAAATCACCACCCAGAGATAAGACAAGACAAGAGCCCAAGTGCCAAATGCTAGATCAGGGCCCGGGCGTTGACAGGAAGGGCATTACATAAAAAATATATATATACGAAGTCAAAAACAGCAACTGGAGTCTACTGTACTCATTGGCACAACGTCACTTCGGAAGCAGCCGCTTGAAGATGATTCTATTATCAATACTCCCAGATTTGTAAAAAATGTATGATTGGGGAAGTTCTAAAAATATTATCAAAATCCATGGCGCTCTCATAGGCCCTCTGGTCGTCTCATTGAAGACGAAAACCCATGGCTCTCTCATAGGCCCTCTGGTCCATGGCGCTTTCATAGGCCCTCTGGAAAAAGTAACACCTACAGGCTATCATGCCTTGAAAGTAACACCCGGCCAACGTGCCGTAGGCTATCACACCTTGAAAGTAACACCCGACCAACGTGCCGCAGGCTATCACGCCTTGAAAGTAACACCTGGCCAACGTGCCGCAGGCTATCACGCCTTAAAAGTAACACCTTGGGCTATCATGCCCGGCCATCGTGCCAATTTGGGTTAACATGCCCGGCCATCGTTCCAACCCAAAACCCATCTCCGGATCCATCAGGAGCTCTGGTGGCCTGTAATGGGTGAATCATTAGGTGTGGGACGCCACACCGTACCTCGATCCAATACCTTCTAAAAATAAACACTTTAGAAGGGTATGATCATAAGTACCATTCTTTAGCTACCATAAGCAAAAATGGGAAACATAAATTAAAAGGAAGTACCATCCTTTGGCTAGCATAAGCAAAGATAGGAAAATATATTATCCTTATTCTCCCTTTAAAGAATTATCATCCTTTGGCTAGTATGAGCAAGGATTGGATCATTATATTATCTTACCCTTCAAAAAGGGAACGATTCTTATTAAAAGAATCATTGGTCTTCTTTATGTAGATCTTATTATGGATTATTGGATTTCTGGACTTCTGTTCTTAATTATTGCATATTAGAGAGCAGGGGATCTATTCATTAGGACGTATTATCTCGAAGGTATGTATTCAGAATCTCCAATTTACCAGATGCACTTGTGGGACTTTTATTATACTAATTGTACCAACTTTTTGTAAGTTCATTTTTCTTTGTAAAAGTAAAAGAAAAAGAACTTGTGGGACTAGGAGATAGGAGAAAGGAAAAAAGAATGTAAATTTCTATCTTTTTTTTTGTAAGTTCCACTTTTTTAAGTGCCAAAAAGTAGAACTTGTGGGACTGATGAAGAGGACAAAATATGACGAAGATAGAAGAGCCAGGACGGCCCAGATCTCGGGCCCCGACCCAGACCCCGGGCCTCCTTCAGGACCCTGTTCAAGCTCCAATTTGGGCACCAAGCATCAATCCGGGTCCTAGGTTCCATGATCGGGTCCCGTATCCCGCCCCGCACTCTATGATCGGGTCCCGTATCCCGGCCCCACGCTCCATGACCGAATCCCGTATCCCACACTTTTGGACCGGAAGGCTTTACAAGGAGAGAAGTGCCAAAGTTAGGAGGGATGCTCTAATAAAGTAATACCACATGTACAAGGATTAAGAGATAGACTTCACCCTAGAAAGTCTATAAATAGAGATAGGGGGCTTGTAACACCCCTACTCTAATCGGCTCCTAATCATCTTATTTAACATCATAATCGCAGCGGTAATCTCAACAACTGTACTACTGGTGTCACCGTTCTTACTCGCCCATACGAGTAATAACGTGCTTACTGATATATTCTTAAATGCGAAACAATTTCCCACAATGACAACAAGAGATAGTTCTATCCTTCCCAAACCAATATAAAATACATTCACAGTGAGCATTCTAAGTATCCCAATCCTATACACGTTTCTAAGTTCGTATCAAAATGCAACAGTGCATATTTAAAACAACTGTAACTAAACTACCCAGCGCGTCACTCTCTTTGCCGACACCGGAAGCTGCATACCTGCAAAAATGGTTGTTTGTGGTATGGAATCAGCCCCTGCTGAGTATGTTACTACATGACTGTCATGCCCCCTCGGACCCTCAGTTAATTGGTCGAGAGCATGTAGATCATTTTCATGCAAGTAGTTTAATGTTAAAACTGTAAAGCAACAATATATATTGCAGTAAACTCAAATAACAAACAAGCCCCCCGTTTTCACACATCACATCGTAATAAACCACTGAAAACGTTACAACGCTTATATGAGTACAGAGACTCCACTCCAACGAACACTTGATAGATTATAATTGAGTACGGCGACTCACTCGACCAAACAATCCACCACAATCTACACATGAGTACAGCGACTCGACTCAATCAGTTCACAACACACAATATGAGCACAATGGCTCGTTCAAACAAATCCACCAATATACCACACATAATTACAAAGCATAACCACTGAGCAACAAGGCGAGACAACGAGACTTATAAACAAGTATAATTTCCCGTCTTTGGCATACAAGCCCAAATAGTGTTCGCCTAATGTACAAGCTAATATAGTCGTTTGTAATTGTTCAGTCATGCCTGATGACAACGTCTCGTTAACACGACGTGTCTCTAAGTTACCCATCTCTTATGGCGGGTCACCCACGGCAATAGCCACTCCAGCGGTAGAGTCTCCGACCTACGAACAATTTGTAGTTTGTTGGAAATTTATCCAGATACTTACGGTTACCACACAGTATCCTAGTATCGTTAATGGATCACAGTTCACAGCAAGAGCCACATCCTCTTGATTAAACTTATCTATACCATCGCATCGCTTTACTATTTTTTTTCTAACACAGCAGACTAAGGTCATAGTTCAATCCTGAGTATGTTGACTCGGGATCCAGTGCTAGATACGAGAGCGGCGTTAGAGAGGCCAATGCTCTGTATATAAGTCTCAGATATTATATATATCTTATTATCCTAATGCTACAACGTTTTACTTACGTTCCTTGTATTACACATATAAGATAGCATCATTGCCGCTAGTTCGTTTTATAATATGTTCATATATACGAACGGTACTGTTATCGTTCAACAGTAATAATAATGAAGCAGCATTAATACGCAACTCAAGCATATTAATTCACACAAAGCAGACATTCAATCTTATCACAGATTTTCACACAATGTCTGAACTGAGGAAATCCTCAGAGACAATCAAGCCACATAAATAACATACCGTTCACCCTGGAAGTATTACGGTGGAGTATGATTCAGCTAGATCCGATGCTCCTCGCGTCGTCTCTAACAGTCTAACAATACATAACGCTACTGATTAGAATCCCGTATATCAACTTAATTCTACGGTACCCCGTACCGTTGCTATTACCTCCCGGTTAATCCCCCGTTATTAACTGTCAACGTTTTGTCGGGTTTTCGGCTTAACTCGGAATTTGGAAAAACGTTATATTACATGCGTAGTCTTGTCTTGTACATTAACTTACTTAATGTTGAACTCGTTATCGCATGTAACTTAACATACCCTTGTATGTCATATAGTTCGTTTCTATATTGTATGCATGATTCTTTATCATGATTTATACATCTCACCTTAGTATTTATTTTTCTAAGGTTTGTTTTTTTTTTCTAAGTTCAATGTGGTATAATTCATATGTAAACAATACTTTCAATTATATAAATCCTTATTATCACATGTATACTCCTAACATTAGGATTCCATATCCAATGTTTGTAATTCTTTTTCCTTTCACCTTTCATCATTTTAAATTATGATAATACATGGTTATCAAACCATACTATATTTTTCCACCATAGCATTTATTTATTTATATACATGTATTGTGGAACTATTTATTATATGATAAGTCTTAATATATATATATTCATTCTTTTTAATGAATACCTCTCATATTATAAATGTTATAATTCCTATAACATTAAAACCATATTATAAATTCATTTAAAAATGTTAATATTTCCGAACAGCACCTTTGTTCTTAAATATTTACAAAATCCACCACATAATTAATATAATGTTACATTATTTATATAACATATATTATGACATTTATGTCATTAAAACAATTATAACATATAGTTGTAAATTGTTTTAAAATACCAAACAGCCCTTATATTATTCGGCTTTCATCATATACCACTAAACTTCTATAAATCACAAATCAACCCCAAATTACATTTCACTATTACACTTATAGTATATACCTTATATTATAATCCTTAAACCTTAATATAATTATAACCTATAGTTTTTAAAGGCTATAATTTTCGAACAGACCCTAGGACTGTTTTAATTAAATTCCCACCACAAAACTTTGTATATTTACCAAATCTTCCCAATTTATAATACATAGTTTTCTAATATCATCAAAACTATATACTATACATATGTCTTTATAAAATCTTATATATAACTCCAAAAATTACCAAACTATACCAAAAGGTTATAAATATTATTCCTAACCTTATACTTTCTATAAATCTCGGTTTTTACCCACTTGTTACCCATTTGTAACAATGTTATAAAATATCATATATTATACTTATATAACTCATATAAACTCCAAATTTAACCAAATAAACTTCTAAAAATTCCTAATAACTTAAGGACTGTACTAAATCCCATTTAGTACCCCAAAGTTTCGGAAATTACATTATAGCCCCATCTCTTATAAATCTTTTACAATTTAATACTTATCTTAATATAAGGTAGTATTTTAATTTCTAAAATTCTCCAAACTTGGTCAAAGTCTCCTATATAGTCAACTTTGACTTCTAATACCAAATTGGAACCAAACTTTCGGTAATCACCAATAATACCCCATAGTTTTCTATTTTTACAATTTTAACACAAACTTTATAAAATGTTATAATTTTTATTAAATTCATTTAAAAACCCTAAATTCCTCTAAATTAAGCCCACGGCTTTGTATTTTACCAATAATTACGGTTTGGCCCCAAACTTAATTATATAAGCATAAATCTAACTAAATAAGCTTATAAACTTAAATTAAAATGGCCTAATGACATGGCCTTATTACAACCTTGAACTTGCAAAATAAATTACACTTTAAATGTCTCAAAATATAGTATAAACTCACGGCCTCACCATAGATTAAATATTTTTCCACATAATGTCATAATTTGACCATTATGTTAATTAAATCTCTTAAATGACTAGCTTAATTTATCTTAGTCATTTTTTTTCCATTTTTAGGTTAATATAACCCATATATTAAACTCCACTCTCGGCATAATTAATATATATGCTAAGAAATCATAAAATCATAAGTTTTAAGGTGTTTATACCTTGATTTCTCCTTGTATGAATTTGGCCACTTGAAGGGAAATTCACCACATCATTTAGGCATGTTTAATACACCAAAATAAGATATGGTTATACTCTCAAGCTTGAGCTTAACCATAAGGAATAATTAATGTAAGATTTAAGGCAAAAATCACCTTTAAAATGCAAGGGGACTTCAAGAGGAATTCGGCCTGAATAAAACACACCACAAGGTGTTAAATTCACCATATAGACATAGGAAATAGCTAGACAACAACAAGCTGCCTTGGTATTAGGTTTTACCTTGGAAAAATGCCTTAAAGAAGGGTATTTCCTTTAGATCTCGGCCACCCTTGCTCCAAAAGGCTAACCAACTGAATGAAAATGTAAATATGAAGATTATGAGTGTATAAACCCATAAAAATCAAAGGAATAAAATCGGATGAAGAGTAGAGAAGCTTAAGGTATGTTTTTACCTTAAAATGCAAATTTGGGAAACCTTGGTCCCTATACTTGATTCAGCCGAAATTGGTTGGTGTTATAACCTTAAAACACTGAGAATAAGCCATAGGAAGTGATGAGTCACGAGATCTAAGTGTTGGTGATGAAGAGATGAAGAAAAAGAGCTAAAATAAGCCTTAAACCATTACCTTAGGAGCTTAAGAGATGGAGTTGTCTTCCTAACTCAAGAACACAGCTTGAGAGGGTCTGGTTGCTGAATGATCTCGGCTGGAATGGAGCAAGGAGCAAGAGAATGATTGAAATGAGCTTAATTAATTGAAAAAGCAACTTTTGCTTATTTAATGATTTGTAATGACTAATAACTCATCCAAGGGGATAAGCATGGGCTGGCATCGGTTATTGGAGGGGAAAGGTAGGGCTCACACGGTTTGGAGCTGATTGAATCAATCATGGAAGCAAATGTGTATAATTTAAGTCATAATATTAAAAGGTAAAAGGTAGTCTCCTTAATTTAAGGAGTGGTGTTGGAGACTTGTCCCTTGTATATGCAAGTGGTGAATCCAGCCTCTTCTTGCTTGTGACTGCCGATTCCATGTGGTCCAAGGGGTCAACCTTGACCTCTTGACCATTCTTAGTCAATGTTGACTCAAACGGGCCCCCCTTTAGGGTTTTATTGATATTTTAATATTAAATTTATAAAAATTTGTAAATTTTGGATTTAAATTCCTAATATGATATAATGTGATATAATATCATATTTAAAGGTAATTATAACCTTTAAGCCTAATAAAAACCAATTTAGAAGGCAATTTCACACAAAATGTGCTTTAAGGTGTTTTAGTGCACATTTTGTGTTGCAAGGTGTTTCTGAGCTTGGTTTTCTTTGAGAACGGTTTTTTTGTGTTCCTTACATGATATTTGATCATGGAATCCAATTTTATATCATTTAGAGGTCATTAGACCTTTAAGGTTTTCTTAGAGCACATTTTTGCTCTACTTGACCTTGAAGCATGAAAGTGCTTGTTCATTGTGTTGGAGTGTTGCCCAACAATTGTAATATGTTTAGTAATGTGTTAATAATCTTAGGACAAATTTTTAGGTCCTATGTAGTTCATTTGGGTATTTATTTACCCTAAACAGTCAAAGGGTGCAAAGTCTTGCTTTGTGTTGACCACTGTTGTTCTCAGTTGACTTTTAAGGCACGTTTAGGCCTTAGTCAATGTGATTAGATGTTTAATCCATTTAGATCATTAGTAGATCATTTAATTAAGTTTTAAGGTTAGGGGTATTTCAGGGCTCATTTGTAAAGGAACACAATATCAGAAGAGAGAGAAAACACTATAAAGCTCTCTAAACTTGTAATACTAAGGAAATGAATAAAGATATTGCAAGAAGTGGATGTAGGCCGGATCATTGGCCGAACAACTATAACTCTCGGTGTTCTATACGTTTGTGAGGTTGGAGGGACGAATTATACGTTTTCACTGGTCATTCCAACTGATAATGTGTAAACCGACTAAATTTGTGCAAAAGAATGGGGCCTAAGAAATCAAAAAAATGAAAGAAGAGTTGGTACCTTACCCTATCATGAGCATGCGATGATATAACATCTTAGCCTGGCAAGAAAAACTCATAACAAAAAATAATGGGTGGTGACCTTAGCTATTTATCCATGGTAAAGAGATACCATTGAGCATCCGATGATATAGCATCTTATGCTCTAATTCATATGGCCATAGTACATTAGCATTTAAATTTTGCAACCTTTAACCATATTTTAACTACGATTAGCTAAAGCCAAAAGGAGATGTGCACTTTGGTTGATGGATACTGCCACCTTTGGATAAGTAAGTTTGATGCACATGGTTGTCCATGATAGATTAAGCATTGATAAGGCAAGAATTTAACTAAGATTGTTGTGTTAATTCATGCCTAATTATCTATAATCTGGCCTAAAATTCCCTTATAATAGGGTTGCTTATGTGTTATTGTTATATTTGTTCTTCTATGATTTGTTATACAATTTTTCACGTTTAAAAGCTTGAAATAGTGTTTCATATCAATCTTTGAGTGTTTGGATGCTTCAATGTAGTCCCAAGAAGTTGGATCAGACATTTGAAGTCAAACCGGGAGTCAAAAGATGGTTTTAAGCAAGAGATTATCATTTTATGTGTTAGTCTGGGTCATTGTCTGAGTTTCTTTTCCCGTACCAGGTGCTACTGTCAAATTTGGAGACTGGTCCGGGAATTTGTCCTTAAATATTTTCCCGGACCAGTCGTTGGGTGAACTCACTAGTCACTACCTACTTCAGCACTGGTCCAGGATTTATTCTAGGAATATTCCCAACCTGGGACTTTAAGAGCTGTTTGGAGTGGTCATCGCAAGGTCCGGTAATAACTCTAGGACGCATTCCAAGACCTGGGTATTTTGAGCAACCAGAGCGTGCCACATCGTATGGTCCAGGACCTATTCCAAGACACATACCCATACTAGATGCAAAAGACAAAGGCTGTTTAGCCTATTTAATTAAAATTTTGATATTTTATTTGGATATCAAATACACTACGATTGAGATTTGGTTTTGAAAGGAGTTTAAAGGCAGAGAATAGCATATTGAAGACTGGAGATCGAAGCTTCCCTACAGAGTTCCTAATAAGAGTTTTTTCTTTGTTCTCTCTTTTCTAATACTATCTAATAGACTTTAACATTGTCATTATGTCTATGATTAGTAGTAAGCTTTAATTTCGATTTGCTTTGTATCCCTAATTCAACAATTCTACATTATATTGTGATTTATCATATTGTACAGTGTGAAGTACTTTTCTTTGTTTTAATTATTAATCTCTTGTGAGTTGGATAATTACTAGATTTTATTAGTTTGTTTACTTACAAGTGAGAACTCTGGCAATATATAGACTACCTGAACAATATTGGCTAGTCTAGACACGAGATTCATTTATAGACAAACTGATTATCAAAGTGGAGTTGCTCATAATGTTGGTGGTATTTAGGAAATTCTCAACGAGAGTTAAAGTTTTATGACTGCTAATTAGAATCCACCGAGCGAAAGAGCGTACATGGATTAAATCAACCCGTGGTTTCACTAAGAAATTAGGAAATCACATGGGAAGGAGAATTAGAGAACTGGGGATAAGTAGTGAACCGAGATTCTTTCACCTGTTTATTAAGAAAACCATAATCTTCTTTCTACGGTGTGAACCAACATATTGATTTTAATAACTTTACTGCTTTAATTTCATTTTTCAATTATTGTTTATTTTAGTGATTAATAATTCACCAACAAAACCTCCAAACTTGTTGTTATCTATTTTCCTTTTAGTTTATTAATTTGTTAAAGACTAAACTAGAAATTGCTTTCCTTGGGTTAGATACCTAAAGACTCTAGAATTAAACTTGATATAATCGACCGGTACACTGTTGTTAGGTTTATACCCATCAAGGATCTTATTGATTAATTGAAATCGTTTACTCGAGTCTTTGACTTTCTAAAATTCAAATCCATTAGCATTATATTTTAACCGGTTCATTGTTTCTTTTGGTTTTTAAAAAGTGATTAATCTTCATTTCATTTTGATTTTAAATAAGTTAACATTTAATTTGGTTCAGTTTCTCGATTAAACTTGTTACCATATATGTTTGTAATCAATGAGACTCATAGTTTTAACACTATAGTGTAACTGATAAGCCTCAGACTTATCATATTATATAGGCTAGAATTATAAGATTATTATACAAAATAAGGATATAATAGCTAGTATTTATATTATTTTATATATAAAATTCATTTTATAAGTTCAGACTTATGTTTTGTGTATTTTTCATGTCAGGAATAAATTTCTAACCAAAGGACCAAGTAATGCCAAACATAATGCTGGAAGTTTAACTCACGGCAAGAGTATGGAGCAGAGCAGGGGTGTTTCCGGACATAGTGTCGGGTATCCCCTAGCGGGCACTAGTGAAAAGACACCTCGATTCATCAGAAGATAGCAATTAATTACCATTACCAAACCGACTAATGTCGGGTATGATGCCGAATGTCCCTTATCCGGCACAAGCATCGTTTCGCTGATTTGGAGGTTTAATTGACCGTTAGAAAACATGTGGTGTCGGGTACTACTGACCCGACATGATTCCCGACACACATGAGAAAGTGAAGTCTATAAATAGGCCAAAGGTCTAAGGCTTCAAACACACTTCAACACTCCATAAACTCCACCCACCTACTCCACAATCCGCATCCATCCCAAGTGTTGGTGTCAATTCTACCAAGGAAGTTCTGTGCATCCTCAAAGAAGAAGAAGAGATTTCTATCGGGTTAAGGTTATGAAAAATCCCCTTCTCCTCTTTGTATTTCTTCTTGTATTTGTGTAGATGGTGTAGTAGGATTCCTTGTTATCCTTGGTTAGGGATGATTATCTTTGTAAAACATTTATGATCATTAATAGAATTTGCAAGTTTCAAACTAAAATTTTGATCTTTGTGCAAAGTGGAATAAGTTCACTACTTGTTCTCCTTATTTCAAAATTCTAATAGAATCGGTTGAGGAATCTTAGTGGTCTTTAACTTTGTTGTTCTATGGATTGGGCAACAAGACTTAAGATTTGGAATCAACCTTATTATTCTCCACTTCTTGTTCGTTTATTGGCATAAAGCTTACTGGATTCGATAATAGATTGTGAGTGTTTTGTTTCGAACCGAAACTGGAAAACAATATTGACATTTTGACATTGCCGGATGAAACGCCGAGTGTCTAGTGTCCGGCCGTGCATCTTATATCCGGCATGACATCCGACATATTCAAAAGTTGGTTCATTCGAGACTTGCTAATTTGACTTAGTGATCATACTTGTTCTTATGTTGATTATTATCCCGAATCAAGGATAGATCATTGTAAATACTCCATTTAGTTAGAATGTTATATAGTTTCTTTGATTTGAATTAATGTTCAATTTACCCCTTGTTAGAATTAGGCAATTAGTAGGATTAGGACTAATTTTCTACAAAGTCCCTTGGGTTCGATACTCTTGGTCGTAATTTACTTACACTTTATTCCGACCGGGATTTTTTGCTACCCGTAGTAGAGTTGTAGGATTCTTTTATTCTTTTATTTGTTTTGTACATTCTTTCCCCTACAAATTTCTTGTTACCAAAATGGCACCGTTGTCGAGGACTTAGAATTAGTCCAAGTCCTAAAATTGGTTATTGCCCTATTCTTTATTCTTTGATTCATTTATTTTTCTTTCTAATTGAACATTCCGTGAGCAATGCCGGGTGTTCGTAGTCCAGCACAATCGGAGGAAGTCCGACGCCGGAAACTATACTTCCGGCATTTTACCCGGCATGCTTCAATTCTATTTTTCTTTTCTTTTTTCCGTAAAGTGTTAAATTTATATATAATTTGTTTTTATTTTTATAATTCCTTCTTTATTCGTTGATTTGTTCATTTTTTTAATTCATTTATATATGCTATGAGTGACGCCGGGTACGGCTACCCGGCACATTCGGAGGAAGTCCGATGTCGGACGTCCCATGTCCGGCACATCATCCGACACAGTCATAAACTTTATGATGATTTTATATATGTCTTCATTCTTTGTTAAAAATATTATAATGTCTTGTGTTATCCCATTATATTTATATATAAAACCCATCTTACTTACTAGTATGTTTATATATGTTTCTATTATTTTTCTTGTATATGTAATTGAACTGCTCCAGGTGTAAGGCAAGAAAGTTTCATTGTGCCGTGCATAGAGACTGGTGGTCTATATCCGGCCTACTAAAACTCAATGTGTCGGGTACAATATACTCGACACCACACCCGGCACTTCGTAAAATTCGAAAAAAATTACCAGGTACGTTTTAACTCTGTCACTTCTTTTACCTAAACAAATTCTCGAACCACAATATAGCAGACCCAAGTGCCGCTCCTCTCCAACACCACAACTAACTACCACTTTCACTTCGCCTCAATAGTCAATCCGTAGGTGTATTTCACTTAAATCTCAAAACAGGTTCCGTATTCTTCTCCTTTCTATTACTTGTGCTTCTTCATTTCTTCTTCACATTCAAATTTTCAGCAATACATTGGTTTATGCGGTTTATATAGCTAAATAACTAACTTAAGGAAGGTAGTTACCTGATTTGTGATTTACGAGCTATTATGTGGTGTAGTGTATGATTTCTAAGTTACAAGATGTTTCTGGTTCCACACTATGTTCAAGCTGTGCCGGGTGTCACACGTTCGGCACAAGCATGGTGCATGGTGAATGAGCCGAGTTATTTCTAGTCGGCATGCTGTCCGGCACATAGCTCTGGTTGTTCATCTAATTTTTCTACTTTGCCTTTGTTATTCTGATTTTATGCCTAGGACATTTATTTAAAATTTTCTTCTTTAAGCATCTGTTTTACAGAGAAATAGACACGTCTTGGTTAGCCTCCAGGTGATTTAAGTTGATATAATTGTTTTCGCACTAATTTGATAACCTATTATGTAGTATTCTTTTCATCCCATTTGTACAGATGGTTCGCAAAAACACTTCCCCACGTGCATCATGCTTTGACTCCAAGGAAGAGGAGTTGTTTGACCAGGTTGACGCAACCATGGCAGATATCTTCATAGATGAGGACGAGGCTGCCCCTGCGCCTGAGGTCCTGCCACCCCTCCGATCTACCCGACGAGCGGGCAAAGAGGTTGCTTCCAACAGTACCCAGCCTCCAGCAAAGAAGCAGAAGGGCGAAGTCGGGGAAGAAGAAGAAAAGGGTGTCCCTATAAATTCAGAGCGGGCCTGGCTCCACCTCTACAGCCCCCGAGCTTGATGACTTTGGCACTCCACACCCCTTGTGCTCTCGTATTCCAGAGGATCATCAACTCGATGAGGAAGGTTTCGTTAGTCCTACTGCTGCCCAGTACTACCATCACCTTAAACAGAAGGGCAAGTGGGTTCAGGAGAGGTGCATCGATCAGAGTGTCCGACAGTTATCCTAGATAGCCTCCCTCTTCCAGCGACACAGATGGATAGGAGTACTCGATATTGGGCACCACCATTTCTACTTCGAGTTGGTGAGAGAGTTATATGCAAATGCTGAGTATCTTGAGCCGCCCTAAGTCTCTGAGGCACAGATCCGATCTTATGTCTCTTCTATTCGCATAGTGATTACACCTTAGAGCATAGCGCACATCCTCGATATAGCCTATGGTCCAAGGCAGAGCTCTTCCACCCGACAATACCTCGCCTAGTGCGCACTCAGCTATTCTTGCTCAGTTTGGGTCACGGGTCCGGTACATGGATCGGGCACATACCAGAGCTCGCAATGTGATCCCTGTCACGTTTATTACCAACCTTCAGCTCCAAGTGGCCATGGAAATTATTCGTCACAACATACGACCATGCAAGCATGATGAGCTGAACGACATGGACTACGCACTCCTTCATTACCTTAGTGGAGTAGTACAGGGTACCATTTCAGCACGGTTTCTGGTACACCGACTGATGTTTGCTCAGTTGATTCGAGAGATCCTACACAGAGATACACAACACCCTATCTTCCCGATGCTCCTTAATCAGCATATCATCCGGACTTTGGGGGAGGATCGGATTCCACGGACTCTTCAGTACCACCATGAGTCTTGCCTCATAGATCTTCATCTGATCCGATGGTGGTCGTTTCGAGAGTCCACATTGAGCACGTACTAGTATGTCCCATTATAGCAGAGAGCTAAGGCGCATGACACTGCTAAGGACTATCTGAGTTACCAGGGAGATGAGCCCCAGCTGATGTTGCCTCCACCTTCCTCCTTTATCCCTCAGCCTCCTCACCCTCCATTTCTGCTGCTGATATGGGTTCTCTTTTTGAGCTGATGGACCAATTTCAGCAGGACCCGGATCAGCAGCGCCAGTCCTTTGAGTTGTATCGTCGGTCTCAGCAGGATACATGGACAGACTTTGAGGCCTTTAGGGCCAATTATGAGGGGTATCACTCCGAGATCACAGGACGTGCGGTTGAGCAGCGCCAGCAGGAGGTTGTCAATGATCAACAGGTCTTCGAGGAGCGCATTACCCAGTGCCAGGAGGAGCATGAGAGGCGAGTAGACGACCGCCTTATGCTAGCAGTTGATAGACTTGACCAGTCTATGGCGGCCGATCGGAAGAAGCTGAGGAAGAAGATGAAGAAGACAGTGGAGTACTGTTCGATAACTGCCTTAATCAAGAGTCTCCTTAGGAAGGACAAGAAGAAGATGAAAGCATGCAGGGAGGCAAAGAAGAAGGGCCTTCCTACCCCTAGCTCTTCAAGCCTTTCAGCCTCCCCAGAGGCTTCTTCTGACTCTTCTTCACCGTCACCCTCATCCATACCAACAGTAGTTATCTCGTTCTTTCTATCTCTTTCTTTGTCTTATTTTACTTTCATTTCTTTTTATTTATTTTATTTTATTTCATTTTATTTTTATTTTTAATGTATGCTTAATGGACAATTATTTTAACTCTCTCCTTGTATTATGAAAGCTTGGTACTTCTGTGAGTTTTTGGTTCGGTTGCCTTCATTTTTAGTTGACTTATGCTGTGAGCAACTCATATACCTTGGCTCATCACAAGTGTGGGTGTTTCTACCCTGGTTCTTCCATTATAAGGGGAGTATTTTATTTTATTCTTGTTAATTGTTTCTTTCATAATTTTTTTACTTTCTTTAAATTCTTTATGAAATTATTTCTTTTTTTTTCTTTCTTTGAACACTGGGGATAGTGTTCCTGCCAAGTGTAGAGCAAAGGTCCCCCTTTTTAATTTTATTTTAAAAAATTATATATAGTAGTATATTTAATATAATAAGTTGAAATCTTATCAATGTTTTACTAAGCTTTTTGCATGTCCTTGATAAAGTGAGATTAGGGAAGGATAAATGGTTGTTCTCTCAAGAGGTAAGTTTTCTAATGACTTTTAGATTTCTGTTTTAACTTCATGACTCTCTTTATTAACATGAGTATATGACCTTACTCCTATTTTTATGTCTGATTTACTTTTGGGTAATGTTTATTTTCCTTTTCTTTTAGGAAACAGTGAAAATTCTTTTGGGGTGAAAAATCCTAAATAGGGTTCGTATGTTAAAAAAGAAGAAGAAAAAGAAGAAGAAGAAAAATCTTCTTCCAAAAAAAGTATGAAGCATTATATTCTATGAGGTTGCAAAAATGGCCTCAGAATAAAGAAACACACGATAGTTTTTCCTTTTGTTTTATTCCTAAATTCCCCATTCTAAATAAAAATCATGGTCAGGTTCAAAAACCCTTGAAAAATAGGGCTAAATCATGAAAACCATTGATAAGGGTCTTGGCCATATTCAGAAATCCTTGAAAATAGGGATGAATGATGGAAACCGGAAAAATGAGAGACTAAAAATCCCTTATGTAAAATAGCCCAAGAGTTTTTGATCGGTTTTTGAAATTGAATATTTTTGTTTTATACTCATTAGTATGTTTTTGATGGATTAAAGAAAATGAAGTGATGCTTGTGAATCAGAGTCAAATAGTTGGGAAAGATTTATCTAGTTGTCATTATTATGGTTATCTGTTCTGTGCACAAGTAGTTATTCTTTTCTGATTAAGTTTTGCTCGAGGACTAGCAAAAGGTAAGTGTAGAGCGTTGATAAGCCTCAAACTTATCATATTTTATAGGCTAGAATTATAAGATTATTAGTTGAAATAAGGATATAATAGCTAGTATTTATATTATTTTATATATAAAGTTCATTTTTATAAGTCCAGACTTATGTTTTGTGTATTTTCCATGTCAGGAATAAATTTCTAACCAAAGGACCAAGTAATGCAGGACATAATGCTGGAAGTTCAACTCACGACAAGAGTATGGAGCAGAGCAGAGGTGTTGCCGGACGCAGTGCCGGGTATCCCTTAGTCGGCACCAGTGAAAAGACACCTGGATTCACCAGAAGATAGCAGTTAATTACCGTTACCAAACCGACTGATGCCGGGTATGATGTCAGACATCCCTTGTCCAGCTCAAGCATCTTTTCACTAATTTGGCGGTTAATTGACCGTTAGAAAACACGTGGTGCCGGGTACTACTGACCCCGCATGATTCCCGGCACACATGAGAAAGTGAAGAATAAGAGAAAGCCGAAGGTCTAAGGCTTTAAACATACTTCAACACTCCATAAACTCCACTCATCCTCTACAAGCTGCATCCATCCCAAGTGTTGGTGTCAATTCTACGAAGGAATTTCTGTGTATCCATCCTCGAAGAAGAAGAATAAGAGATTTCTATCGGGTTAAGGCTATGAAAAATTCCCTTCTCCTCTTTGTATTTCTTCTTGTATTTGTGTAGATGGTGCAGTAGAATTCCTTGTTATCCTTGGTTAGGGATGATTGTCTTTGTAAAACATTTATGATCGTTAATAGAATTTTCAAGTTTCAAACTAAGATTTTGATCTTTGTGCAAAGTGGAATAAGTTCGCTACTTGTTCTCCTTATCTCAAAATTCTAATAGAATCGGTTGAGGAATCTTAGTGGTCTTTAACTTTGTTGTTCTATGGATTGGGCAACAAGACTTAAGATTTGGAATCACCTATTTATTCCCCACTTTCTTGTTCGTTTATTGGCATAAAATTTGCTGGATTCGATAATAGATTGTCAGTGTTTTGTTTCGAACCGAAACTGGAAAACAATATTGACATTTTGACATTGCCAGATGCAATGCCTGGTGTCTGGTGTCCGACACATTCAAAGTTCTTGAATGTGCCATGCATCTTATGTCCGGCATGACATCCGACATATTCAAAAGTTGGTTCATTCGAAACTTGCTAATTTGACTTAGTGATCATACTTGTTCTTATGTTGATTATTATCCCGAATCAAGGATAAATCATTGTAAATACTCCATTTAGTTAGAATGTTAGATAGTTTCTTTGATTTGAATTAATGTTCAATTCCCCCTTGTTAGAATTAGGCAATTACTAGGATTAGGACTAATTTTTTACTAAGTACCTTGGGTTCGATACTCTTGGTCGTAATTTACTTACACTTTATTCCAACCGGGATTTTTGTTACCCGTAGTAGAGTTGTAAGATTCTTTTATTTTTTTATTTGTTTTGTACATTCTTTCCCCTACAAATTTCTTGTTACCAGTAACATTGATCTTTCAACAAAACCCAACGTATTTGCCCATTTGATACATCTAAATGAATCAATGTTGGACTTATTGGATCCTTAGCAATTCATGCTAACATTGATTTTTGGGGGTCTCTAAAAAGCCCATTTTTTTAATTTATCAGAAATTAACAAGGGTACATATGTTTTATTTATCACCAAGTACAAGTAGAGATGAATACCATAGGGTAGTGTTAGGAAATACTTTGACAGTGAATCGAGGTATTCAGGAATAACGAGTTGTTCCAATTCGATACCGTCGAGAATTCCTTACTAGTACATGGGAACAAAATCATTTATGAAGTATTTTCCCTTCCAATATTTTTCTATTAGAGCTTCCCTTATTCCCTTTATTGAGCATAGTTATCTGAACCGTTCTTTAATGAGTTCGAATATGCAACATCAAGCGAGTGATGAGTTAAACTTATATGAATAAAAAATAAAATGTTCATTCCTCAATAGTTATATAAAGTGAATGTGTGTGTTTGAATTTGTTTTACTTTATATAATCACTTAACTAGTTTGATTAATACCAAGCAATTATCAAAAGTGGTTTTTTACTAGTTTGGTTAACCAGACCACACAAAATGGTACGATTAATTGAAAACAAGTCTTGTTTACTTGGCTTTGGTTCAATATCGGGGAAGCATAATTTTTTAGGCAACCCTAATAGGTATAGATATTTTCAAACTAATGTTTTTGCACATACCTGAGATTCTAACAAGTAAGAGCTATCTCTTGCTCAAGTGAACATCTTAGTTGTCATTTATGATTATAGATTGCCCACATAAATGACCCCTCAAAAAGTCCACACTTCAAGATGATTATAAGCTAGTAATTGATACTTGTCTTTTCTTATTGTGTTATAAGTTTGTATCTGTCATTTCAAGTTGTAATCCGATGTCTCCATTATTGTTTATTATTGTGGTAGAAGTGTTGTACTGGATGCTAAAAATGGCAGTGAATAAAGGAAGATTTTAAGGATTGACGGTGGGGGTTAATAAAGTTTGTTTGACACTTGCAATTTACGATGATACTTTATTTTGCTGTTGCCCGTAATGAGTGGGATAGAAATCAATATAGAAAAATCAGTAGCGTTATGTATGAATTTATCAACAGAAGAAGAAGTGAGGATAAAGGGAATCTTGGGATTTAAAATTGGTTCTTTCCCACCGAACTATTTGGGTTGTCCACTTGGCGCAAATTCGAGGAAAGAAGCAACCTGACACCTGGTAATATGTAAGTCTTGGAGAAGTTAGTGAAGTGAAAAAGCTAATTGTTTGTTAAAAGATGGTCCTGAAATTCTGATAAGGTCTGTATTAGAAGCGATGTCGCTCCGCTATGCCAGTTTGTTTAAGTTCTAAATATAGAATAAATTGATATCCAACGAAGATTCTTGTGAAGAGGAAAGTAGAAAAAGGCATGTAACAGTCGATCGAAACATAATAGAAATGCCAAAAATATGAGTGGTTTGGGCTTTTGCACACGAAAAATATGGCTATGCTTGTGAAATGATGGTGGAAATTTTACCAAAAGTAAATTTCATGCGGTAAAAATATCTTTGCTAAATATATGGACTAAAAAAATACTTCCACTGTCCCTGTTTGACCTTCCCCTTTACTATTTGGACATGTCGTTTGACTTCAATATTTAACATGTAATATAATATAATTTTACAAATCTAAGTTTTGTGATGAAATCCTTATGTGAAAAACTATATGTTGTGGAAATTTGTTTTATAAAATTATTTTATCTTATATGTATAATATTGAGGTGGAAAAACATGTCAAAAAACAAATAAGAAGATCAAAATGGGACGGAGGTAGTAGTAATCTAGTGAAGGATATTTATGATAAATGCAAGAGTATAAAGGATACTGGGACACAATCATAAAAAGGAATTATGGATGATTAAAAATACTGTGGAGAATAACTTGCTGCCAGAAGTTGGTGACGGTGCATTAGTTCATTTTCGGCTGGGTCCATAGATTGGTGGAAGGCCATTAAACCAACAATAAGGAAGGTTGTATGCGACCAGCATACAAAAGGAACATGTAGTCGTTAATATGGAATATTGGGATAGAGATTAAAGGAAGTGGAACTTGCGGTGGAAGAGAGGATTACAAGGGCAGAACCAGACATCCTTAATGAGCTTGAAGCTTACTGGCACAATACAGTCCTTAGTGCCACAACAAGGACAAATTGGTATGACAAGATGGAATTGAATGGAAATATTCAGTGAAAGATGTAGCTGTAAAAATCAGCTACAAAGCTGGGCAAACTACAAAAAATTCTAGTGTCTGGTTCGATATATTATGACATGGTTTTGCATCTCCTAAAGTCAAGATAACCTTGTGGGCAGGAAGTTTGTGTACTAGAGACATGTTTAGAAAAGGCATAACTGGCATGTTTAGAAAAGGCGTCACTAGCTTCACCCAGTATATAACTGGCTTCACCCATATCCTTCATGTCAAACTTGGATGTCAAACTACCTTTCATAGTAGAAACTAAATCCAAGTTGTTGCTGGCTATTAGGATGTCATCTACATACAAAGTTAGAATGACAAATCTTTTTTTATGTATAACTTATATACATACAATGGTCTTCATTTATAATGGAAAACTTGTCCTCGACCATTGCCTCATGGAATCTAATAATCCATTGTCTGGATGCCTACAACCATAAATGGATCTACGAAGACGACATGCCTTCTTCTCTTGACCCTTAACCTCAAACACATGAGAGGTTGGTCCATATATATCTCCTCCTCAAGATTTCCATTGAAGAAAGTAGTATTTACATCCATCCGATGTAATTCTAAGTCCAGACGGGCAACAATAGCCATAATTAGTCGAATGGACCCAAATCTCACAAGAGATGGATGTTGTATCGAAGATTGTAGCAGATATTAACAAGGGTGAAAAACTAACCAAACGAAATTATGACACATGAAGTCGTAAAGTTCAGTATGTCTTGGAAGACCAAGAGCTTTTGGATGCAACTCTACAAGTCATGGAGGCTCCATCTAGAGAGGGACACTCCACCCAGGCACGTAGGGAGCTAGTAACCTATAATGCCTAGAAGAAGAAGAGTCGCTCTGCCCAGATCATAATTTTAAGTAGTATGAGAAGTTACTTGATGCTGTATTTCGAAACCCATCAAACTGTTAATGGAGTATGGGAAGAAGTCAAGTGAAACTTTGGAGGAAGCACTGTTACTCGTAGAAGACAACTACAAACACGTCTTGAAAACTACAAAAAGAGGTATGATAAGACTATCGCTGAACATATTACTACCATGTCTAATATGATTAATCTGCTTAAGGCTGCTAGACGTGAGTTTTCTAATGAGCAGCAAGTTCAAGCTCTAACCAGATCTCTCCCTTGGAGTGTTGAATATGATTCTCTGAAGCAGACTTTAACCCATGATGATAACATCCGCACCTTTGATGATGTTGCTCGTCATCTTGAGTTGCAAGAGGATAGGTTACTCTGTGAAAAACCAACTAATGAGGTGCACACTATTGATTCTGGCGATAGAGGTCATAAGAGTCAAAGACATAAAAGGTGACTTTAAGAAAAGACAGTGGAAAAAAGGAAGGGAGACAAGACCAATGGTGGTAAAGATCCAAAGAACCAGCCAAACACTTGTGGTGCTAGAGGCAAGCCTAAAGGTCTTTGCTACAATTGTAGGAAATCATGGACTTTATTAAAGATTGCCTAGAGCTTGAGGTATTTACTTGGTGTTCATACATTTCCTTTAGTTTTGTTGCTTCATGTTATATGTTAACTAATACATGTTCTATGTGGACTGTAGACTCAGCAACAACCGAGCACGTGACTTGGGATCTGACATGTTTTGTAGAGTTTCATCGAATTCCTAAAGGAAGCCATGAATTTCACCTAGGGAATTGATAGGTGGGGAATTTATCTATGTTTGTATGCTTCATTGTCTATTAATTTAAGTTTTAGTGTTATATATTTCCCCACTTAAGTGCTAAATTATATTAAATGTTAAGATTATTTCTCACATTAGTTTTTATGCGTGAACAGGTAAAAATGCATAAAATAAAGGATTTTATTTTATAATCTGACAAACAGATCAAAACGGCTACAGAGGAGGATATATATATATATATCAAAACGTTGCATGTGGGATTGGTTCTAAAACCTATATCTACCTACGTACATACAGTCACATCTTTATGACCTACACGGGTCGGCTGCAATGTAAATAAGAGATGGGTTGGACCGATTTTACAAGACAACAACAATTGATAAAAAATATTGAGAGCCCATGTGGAGAAAAATTGGGAGAAGGTGGATGCTATATAAAGGACTATTTATTTATCTTCAAAATCTTTTATCTTCAATTCTTTTCACAATCAGAAACCCTAGTCGACAGACACAGAGAAGAGGACAAAGAAAAACAGAGAGCAACTCGAAGATAGGAGCATAAGACAGAGATTGGATTAATCATCGTTCTACAATGTTTATATGATGTTTTCTAATCTTTTTATCATTGTTATTATTTCTTTGTCTTCTATGTCTGAATAGTTGTGCAGAATTCTGGTTTATTATGACTTCCTAGTTTGAGATTTCTTCTTTCTTTTGTGTTTACAAATAATTATATACAGATTGTAGTTTTATTCCTTGCTTTGTTTATATTTCTTTGGTGATCCGTACAATTATTAGAGAGATTTAGTTTGTTCGCTTACAAGTAAGAGTTGCAGCGTGCAATAGACTACATGAATATTACCAGTGAAACTTGAGACGAAAATTCCTCAAGATTAGCTTATTAGAAACCAGATGAATCTTGAACACGTTAATTGATAAATTCGTAACGAGAGTTAGGATTTAGAAATTGCTCGTAAGAATCTATCTGGTGGGATACTAGTTTCAGATTAATTTAGATATGAGGTTGCAATCTAGAATAAAAGAACACATATGAAGGGGAATTGAAGAACTAGGGAGAATAGTAAACCAGGATTTCTCTGTTTAGCTTGTCAAGAATATCCTCTTTGATTGTTTTATTTTAGTTTATTTATTTTAGCAATTCAAACCCTCATTTTCCTGTTATTTGATTTCTATATTTTATTAGTTTAATTAGGATAGAGACTCAAACTAGACACTGCCTCTTTTAGTTCGATAACCTGAAAGGATACTTTAGGAAAACTGACTACGATAGACCGGTTCACTTGCCGTATTAGGTTTAACCTGTACATGAATGATACTAGCATTGATGTGCACAAGATTGGTACCTGCAGATTAGTTTTGCATAGTGGTCAATCTTTGTATTTACATAATGACTTGTATGCCCCTGAAATAAGGCAAAAATTAGTTTCTTTTCCATCTCTTCTTAGGTTATGCTTCTAATTTGTTTTGAAGGATCGACTTTATAGTTGTTTAATATTGGTACATTTTTCAGTTCTAACTCTTTATTGAAAGGTTTCATAGTATTAAAAGCCAATTTTGGTTTAAGTAATCATGTTCATTCAACATATGTTATTAATTCTGATGACTCAGAACTTTGGCATGCTAGACTCGGTCATATTGGTATTGATCGTATGAATAGACTAGCAAGAGAAGAGCTTCAAGGTGGACTCAAAAGCTATAACTCCCTAAGTGTGAGCCTCGTTTAGCTAGAAAAGCTAATCAAAAACCATTTTTTAAGGAGAAAGAGTTATTCAACCATTTCAGCTAATACACTCAGTTATTTGTGGCCTAATGAATGTGACTATTAAGCACGGTCTCAATGTTTTTATCACATTCATCGATGACTTCACATGTTTTTGTTACGTGTATCTCATTTCACATAAATCAAAAGCTTATAATTGCTTCATAAAGTACGTGAATGAAGTAGATAATCAATTAACTCTCAAAGTTAAGTGGAAGAAGAACTGAAATTGATTATCCATCAATTTGTGAAGAAACCAGGGATCAAGAGTTCAATGAACTAGATGAACCTGATCTACAACCTGATTTAAGTAATCAAAATGATATGGTTGTTGAAGATGTTCTTCTGAATCCTCAAGTTCAAGAGAAGGAACATAAATTACATGAGCCTAGGAGGAGCAAAAGGGGTTGAGTTCCAAAAGACCCATTCAAATTGACTCTGAGGCAAACATGGTCGCTCCAGAAGGAATTAGTTATGAATTTATTTCTAACCATTGTGATGGATGAGGAGGAGCCTATGACTTTTAAAGACACTGTCTCAGGACTTAAGGCATCTAACGAGATGAAAGCAATGGAAGAAGAGTTAGTGTTCAAGCAAAATAACCAATTTTTGGACTTGACTGATCTTCTATCTAGTAAGAAGCTATATCCAAAAGGAGGGAGTCGATTATGATGAGACATTCTCACCTCTTGTGAGATTTGGGTCCATCCGACTAATTATGGCTATTGTTGCCCATCTGGACTTAGAATCACATTAGATGGATGTAAAGACTACTTTCTTCAATGGAAATCTTGAAGAGAAGATATATATGGACCATCCTCATGGGTTTGAGGTTAAGGGTCAAGAGAAGAAGGCATGTCGTCTTCGTATATCCATTTATGGTCTTAAGTAGACATCCAGACAATGGAATATTAGATTTCATGAGACAATGGTTGAGGACAAGTTTTCAATTATAAATGAAGACCATTGTATGCATATAAGTTATACGTAAAAAGGATTTTTCATTCTAACTTTGCATGTAAATGACATCCTAATAGCCAACAACAACTTGGATCTATTTTCTACTACAAAAGCTAGTTTGACATCCAAGTTTGACATTAAGGATATGGGTGAAGCCAGTTATGTAACGGGAGTCAAAATATTAAGAAATATGAATAAAAAGATCTTGGGTTTGTCTCAAGAGAACTATCTTAATAAAATTTTGAAAATATACTATGTTAGTGATTGTAAACCCATTTATTCTCCTGACCATAAAGGGTCTATGCTTAGTGCATGTATAGACCTAGCTCAAAAGATGTAGCCTATATGAATAATATACCATATTCCAGTGAAGTTGGTAGCTTAATGTATGACATGGTGTACACCAGGCGTACTATGTGAACCTTTTAGACTCGTGTGGGTGTTTTATATTATCCCGACAACACTAAAAAAAACGAATTTAGCTCTAATACCACTGTTAGAAATATATAGATTGAGGTACATACCTCATGAGTGCAACAAAATAATTAGGATCATTCCTTTTGCTCGTTGTCAACTGAATTGTCCTTCCCTTGACAGCAATTGGTGAATCTTCACGGCTATCAGATGGAGGACGCCACAACAGCACTCCCCACACTGTCCACAACCTAAGAACCCTAACATAGCTCTCACTATATTATGTGGGAAATAGGGCTTCTATATACGTGCACTGCCAGTAAACTAATTCCATAGCCTCCATATATAATAATAGTAGAAGAAGATAAGAATAATAAATATCTTATCAATACTTATTTAACGTTGGTTGTAACCAATGTTTAACAAATAAATATTGTCTTTTATTTATTACTAAAAAAACCAACAATGTGCATATCGAGATATTTTTAAGCAGTATGAAATCTTTGGAAATCAAGGATTGAGAAGATATTCCAATAAGCGAATATAAGCTAGATCAAATAAAAAGAAGAATCAAATAGTAGACTAATAGAAGTGCTGCACTATTAAGGATTATGCGAGTAGTTGATTGTATTTGCTATAACAATTATGTGTCGGAATGTTGAATGTACTCTTTTTCCTAATTGAGATTTTTCCCATTATGTTTTGCCCAATAAATAAGATGACATCTCTTTTACATTAGTATAAATTACGATTTTATTCCTTAAGTTTTACATACCCTACTCATCAACTTGCTCACAAATGATTTATCTTTGAAATATGCTCACATATAGTTTCAACTAGAGCTGTTAAAATTTGACCCAACCCGAAAACCTGTACGTTTTATCCGAACCAGAAACCTAACTGAAACCTGAAAATATGTAAATATAAACCTGAAAATCGATTGAAGAAAACCCGAAATGGCCCAAACCCGAAATGACCCAAAACATTTACAACCTGAAATCGACCAGAACCCGAAATGATCTGAAATAATAGTAATTAAAAATTATCTAAACTTGAATAACATGAAATAATAGTGACCATAGATTGTCCCAAACCTAAATGACCCTAATAAATATGACAAAAAATTTGATTCAAATTTAGTAGTTCCGAATTTTCATTCATAATAGACACTATATTGACTTTTCTGTCATTTATATGTAGTATATTTTTATAAAAATCAGGTACATATTTATTTAATATTTTTTAAAAAATAATTGACCATGACCTGCAATAACCGAAACCTGATTATATCTCACACTACTATAACTTGAACCCGATTTAACCCGATCCCGAATAACCCGACCTTAAAATGACCCAAAAACTTAATGACCCGAACAGATAGGCACCGTTTGGTATGGTTGTTTTGGTCTGACTGTTTTATGGTTGTTTTATATGTGGCAGTATATTATTGGAGTAGAACGTAGGACCCACGTAAGACTCGCATGGGGACCACCACCTTTATACCACCAAAAAGCCGACCGAACGCTAACCCGAAACTTGATACTGAACGGATAACCCTTTCAACCACTTAGTGGTAAAAAAAGCTACACCTATCACTTATGTTTCTGTTTTTGTTACCATTCAAATCTTATTTCTATTATTCTATAAATTAGTTTTAGGTTTTACTCCCTCCTATTCTAATTATAAGTCGTTTTAGACTTTTTCACAATTTTTAAGAAAGAGTTTAAAAAGACTAGTATACCCTAACTTTTTGTATTAGAAGAATAAAAAAATATGTATACTTTATTGGTAAGATAAAAAGTAGAGTGCAATGACAATAATAATTAAAAAAAGTAGAAAGGGCAAAAGTAGAAAGAGAGATACAAAAAGTCTAAAACGACTTATAATTTGAACATAATGCTAAAGCCTAAAACGACTTATATTTAGAATAGGAGGGAGTATTTAGCAGAAATATTATTTATAAAAATCAACGTTTATATTCATTTATTTTTTCTCTAAACAGGGTAATAACTTTTTACAATAAACTTTTTCGTTAATAACTACGACGCCGTTCCACTCTCCCGATTTGCAAACACTCAGCCGGTAGTTCCTAACTAGCATATCTCTAATGCTAACACTGAGCCCTTAGCCCTAAGCTTCTAATTCCTAACTCGGTATTCCTAAATTCGGTATTTCCAGTCATCAGTGCGAAGTATCGCTCTGATACCACTTTTTGTAACACCCCTACCGCTAATACCGTCATTACCGTCCAACCTCTTTATACACCCAGACTCATGCAGCGGATACTTACTTACACAACGGCGGGTGATACAATGCCGTTAGCCACCCACGTGACTAACAAAACTACTACTACTACTACATACAACATCGGTCTGATGGACCGGAATATCCGAGTGCTACACAATACAATCCTTACTACAGTTACAACCAAGTACTACAACTTCCCATTCAATACACTCCATAAGTCAATACAATATAATACACCGAGTTTACTAAATCCCTTATACAAATACAATACCTCCTTCAATTCCATACATACTCATTAAGAGTCTACACTACCCATTCCTCACAAGCTACTTACTTTCTAAGTACAAGGGTGTACCACTTAGTACACTTCTACATTCTGTCTAATATCCAAGTGTAGCCACCGGTCTCTATACCTTGACCACATCCGCTTCGGTACCTGCACACCAAAAACGTTGCCCTAGGGGCTCAGCTTTCACTACATATGACTTCCGCATACCGCGTACTAGCGAGGGTACGCCGACCACTTGGTCGAATACATGCAATTCATTTATTCATACATACATGCATACATGCTTTCATACATCATACTAAACTACACAAGGATACTACACACAGTTCAATACATGAGGAAGACAATACCGGTCAACCAATACTTACTTACCTTCTTCTAAAATAACATCACACATACATACACAATACATACATTACATACTCAATCCATACACAATACATACACAATACCCAATACTTGTTAGCTTCATTGTCCACCCGGGTTAATTGGGTGGAGATTAATCTTTTACTCGGGTCAATGACTTACACCAGCCAAGACCATTACTCATACAATACTTACTTACTAACTTACTCAAGTCAAGTCGTCGGGACTCCAGCCGGGGACTACTCTGTCCCACCACCAGGATTTTACTTGGTTCACTAATCCAGAATTCCCCATTTAAGGGGTTTGGGCGGTGGACACAGACTTAAGAACCACGGACGGATCCAACCTCTTGTGTCTCCTCATCCTCACGCGTGGCCGAAACTATACGGACTTCTACTCATCCAATTTATCAATACTTACGTTAGGAGTTAGGTAGTTAGGAATTAGTAGAAGTCATTCACAACCAAGCCACACAATAATTCAATACTCCCGTACACTTACATACACGATACAATACAATACACAAGTACACTACAAGGTACAAATACACTTCATCTTTATTCATATATTTCATGAATTATACAAACTAGATGTTCAAGACAAGATAGCAAGAACAAATATAAACAAGCACAAGTAAGTGCATTATAGTCCGATTCATGCATTCATCTTATTTAGGTGATCAAATAAGCACACAAATCGGGGTAACAAGGTTAGGATACAGAGCATGAAGAAATCATACCTTTTACTGAAATTTACTTTATCGGGTGTCTCCTTGTTCTTTAATCCTTACTTGTTCCTCGAGTCCTAGTCTCGAACCAATGACTACATGCCAAATGGTTCAATTAATACTAAGTATTACAATACATACATAATTACTACTCCCATACTTACCTCGTTATCCCGTTTTTTCGGTTTAACTTAATGTTCTTAAACTTACAACTTTCTTAATGACTTCTCAAACTTGTTTACACTTCTTAGGGCCTTTAAAGGTCACCAAACAAGGCCTTAACAACACCTAAGACCAATACCATTCACTTCCCCATCATTAGCCACCTTAAAAACACATTCTGTTACAAAATTAGCATGGTCCGGGTTTGTGTCCGGGTCTACAAACCCGGACCAGACACTGAAATCAAGTTCTGGCCATTTTTACATGTGGTCCGGGTATGTGTCCGGGTATACAGACCCGGACCACCCCCTGGGAAGTCTTTCTGGCGTGTTTTTGCTATGGTCCGGGTTTGTGTACCGGTTTGCAAACCCGGACCAACCCTGGAACTGTCAAAATTTACAGTTTTTGACCAGTTTTGAATCCCCAATTCACCTCTAATCATTTCCTAACCTTTCCACATGTTTTCTACATGCTTAAGCACCCTAAAACATGCCTTAATTCAGTTCCAAACCTCCTCAACACATTAGTCAAATCCATACTCAATACTTGCCCCATTTCTACAAATTTTTCTTCCTCTCTGTTACAGTTAGCACACTTGTGCATTTCCTACACTCCTCTTTACATTTTGCATCTTTTCCCAACTTCATTTTACCATTCCAGTTCCTTTCGAATCAACTACACTACCTATACCCAAGTACAACTCCCTTTTTACCAATTCTTGCACACTAATTTTTCCTAGTTTCTACAATGCATTTTGATACTCTTTTATTCACATACTACTACTACCATCCCATGACTACTAAACATCCTTTCCCAATCCAATACACACCTTGGTTTTCTCATTCACCAAGTCATCCATAAATATACATTTTCAACCAAAATTTTGCCATAGTTCACCTACTTTTCTTACTTAGCCACATACATCCTTTCTCATCAATTCATTCCTAATCTAGCCACACCCATACAAGGGTCCTAACAGCAATCAAAACAATATCTCAATACATAAATACTCCATCAATACTTCCTCAAATCACAATATCAATACACATACCCAATTCTTTGGCTCTAAGGCCTACAATCCACATACTTGCTCACAAATACTTAAACTTCTATAACTACAATACTAATACAATATTTTGGGTTCTTTAAATTGGTTTACCCATTCCCATTACTCTAATGCATTAAAATATAGCATTGAGAAAGAGCTCTTACCTTAAGCTCTTATTTCCTCTTTTCTTTTCCAATTCTTCTTCTTCTCTCTTTCTTGCACAAAATCGATCATATGGGGAATGGAGTTGCCAAACTCCATCCCATCACCCAAAGCACACAAACAAGTATAATTAAAATACTAACCCTTAGATTTATTGTAACGCCCCTATTTAACATATTTATAGCGGAAATAAAATACTAAAGGCGTACAGACCATCGGGTTCCAAACACCCGACACCAAACCTCACCAAAATACAACTTAAAGATTACAACTGTTACGACCTGAACCTCGAGAAAACTTAACAGAAATAAACACATAAACTCTCAAAGCCTAATCCCATCCCAATCACTCGTTCTCTTTGTGGCCACCTGTAAAATAACTCATACCTACAAGATAAAACCAAGCAGCCCACCCCAAGAGGGTGGGTCAGTTCCCTGGAATGGAACTGGTACGATCCTCCAAAAACAAATCTTATAATACAACTCTTAAATAAATAATAGCAGGAAAACAATCACTTAAACCACACAGAGGAACAAGGTATTACACAAACCACCAAATCAAGTTAACAAGATAAGAATAAAGGTTAATAACAGAAAAGTAAAGTTAGTGAAACAAAACCACATCATGGTTAGTGAACCTCCATTGCCTTAGTTAAACCAATTCCCGTTAGGAGTAGAAAGACTTAGATAGTCACAAAGGACTAGGAATGAAAAGATAGATCCAAGAACCAATAACTCAAGAGTGGAATAATTCAACTGGGAGAGATGGCCCCCACCGCCAAGTACGTCCTTTAAGGACAGGGGATATACAGCCCCTCACTGTCTACAACGTCCCTTTTGGGACAGGGGATATACAGCCCCTCACTGTCTACCACGTCCCTTTTTGGGAAGGGGATATACAGCCCTCACTGTTACCATTGAAGACGTCCACGTAGAAACCTAAGTAACCAGCTATGATGAAACGATATCCAGAGTCGAAAGAATAATTTCCAAGATTGACCTTTTTTCAAATTCCCACTAGATCACTAACTACCCAGAGCCAATACCAAACACTACAGTCCTACAGAGTGCAGAAGCGTAAACCCTAAGCAGTCATGTTAACGGGGCACCAAATAAGGAACCAATACCCATGTAAGTTTCACATTCAAGGCTCAGTGAGTCACACAAGCTGAGTTAGTCAACAACCATTTCCTTTTTAGAATCCTCTTAAAGTCAGTTAGCATTTTTTCAAAAACGTCTCATAAGTCAATCAGCAAAAGTAACGGAGTACGAGAACACCGTACCTGGTATGTGAAGAACAATAAATAACTCGAGAAAGTGATTCCCCAAAGTAACCTATAATTAAGGTGTTCCAAGGTCGATTAGTTAAGGGCTTATAAACTAAAAACCTCCTTTCTTACTGATTAATATTCCAGGTTTACCATTATCTTCACAAAGATTTGGGCTTGACTTGTTAACTAATCCTTTACTAGGCCCATTTCATTTAGTTTAGAACGATTTTAGAATTTATTCCTGAGAGTGGCCAAACTATCTTTGAATTGTTTAAGTGGGCTTTTGGAGTCCATAGACTTGGGCTTAGTAAGTTAACCCAAGACCGTGTTAAGCTTATGTGTGTAATTAACCCTTAAGTTACTAATGACTATTTAATTACACACCGATTAAAACCTAAGGTTAACATAATATATATATTCTACTTATCATAACTATCACAAGGAATATTATTTCCCTCATCTATTCTAAAGTATTTATACACATGTATATTTAGATATATCTTTATGTATTAAGAATTATCCATAACATTTTTAGGAAATTCTATTGTACTTAATTATGTTCAATAACTTTCAGGCATACCACAACCGACATATGGTTTAATAAATAAAATGTTTTCCTTTATTTATTCAATATATATAAGTATACCTGTATTAGAATTTAACTAAGACATCCCCTATGCAACTTATTATATTTAAACTATCTTATTACTACAACCTTTAACTGTATTCCAAGTATGTTTCATAAAGTATTTCTTTTACTATATCTTAGGATTCTAGCTCTTATAATATTTAGTTATTATAAGTGTTAATTTACTAGTTCCTTGCTTTACTCTAAGTTACTAATTTATTCCCTTTTTACATATGCGTAAAAATATATATATTTATTCCTTAGTTTAATTAAAAATATTAACTCCCATATAGTATAATAGATAAAACGTAAAAATAACTAAATTCCTTGATTTACATAAGTTTCTACTTAAATAAGTATATACATATATGTAAATAATTTCACTTCTCTTAAAAGCTAATATCAAAACATTTATAAACTTACTGTTATAAAATGTTAATTTAGTTTCCCTTATTTTCCCCAGCTTAAAAGTTAATTAACAAACCATCCTTTAATTTTTGGTTACATTAAAAACCATATATTATAAGTTATTCTTATGAAAACTCATAAACACAATTTTTAAAACCATTTACCATTGCCCAAAATTCCCAAATTTAATATACAGTAACTATAACATTTTAGACATATTATAAAATCTTTACTTCATAAAAATATCTTTTAAAATTAGCCAAATAATTCCAGAAAACCCGTAACTTGCAAAAATTATAACTTATGTTTAAAAACTCCAAAACCATATTAATTTACATCAAAATAAACTAGATTTTATAAGGAATCTATGGTTAAAATTTCAAGTCAAAATACATTCGGGAAGGTCATTAACTAAATTCAACAAGTTAGAGTTAAATTCTGAAACATTATAAACTTAAAACATATTTTAATAACCCCGATCTAATCCTGACCGTCCAATCCTTTAGAACCCGATCGGACGGTCCCTGAAATCCCAGTTCATCAGCGAGCTCCTCTACCTAGTCAGTACTAAATCGACATTATCTCACAATCTACAGAACCAAATTGAGTGATTCTTGTTTCTATGGTTTTGAAATTCAATTATGGTTCTAATGATACCAAATTCGCTAGCTATAATGCAGGATTCAATGGTTTTCGAATTCGGTTTCGAAGTTAGGGTTCATAATGGTTTCCGAAAACAAATCTCTCAAATTCACTCAACCTAAAGCGTAATTGATGCAATTGAATCGTGGTTTTGACCGATAATGTAACATAGTTTAGCAAGGTTGAAGGAATTTGAAGAAAACTTACCAGAATTGCTCGAATCGAAAGGATTTGTTTTCAATTTTTGGAAAAACGCCCCCTTTACAACTCGATTGAGTAGCCTACTTTGCAACACTATAATTTACAGTACAGAGGGAGTTAAAACTAGTTCTTGGGCTTAATCTAAAGAAGAAACTTAGCTCTACACAATGATAGCAAGAACTCACCCTAACTTGCACTACACAGAAAGAAATCGAAGCTGGAAGTTGCGAGTTTACCTTGCGTTTTCTGGAAAGAAAACTATGATTTTATGTTGTGACGAATCCGAAACTTTAGACACCTTGTTCTTCCAAACGGTTGGAATTGGCTTAGGTCATCAACATGAAAGTTTTAGAGGGATTAGAGCTCTTTAAAACGAGCTAAAGAACATGAAATTTGGATGAGAAACGAAGAAGTTATGGCTAGACGAAGTTACCTGAATCGAAGGAAAAACTGGAAACTGCAGTTACGGCTTTGCAGGGTGGCTACTTTGGCTTGAATTTTCGGTTGATTCAGGATGAATTAGGGTTAGTGTGAGCTATGGTTGTTTAGAGGAAGTGTAGGAGAAGACAACAAAGAAGACGACACTCAAAAATTCCATAAGATGAGAAAGTTATGAAGGTCACAAGATAGGGCAAAAACTAATTTTGTTACCGGAAATATAGGAGAAAACGACTAAGTGCTGGGGCGCGTATCCCGAGGCACGTGATGACTCGGCAGACCCTGCCACGTCAGCTTTTATCAAAATTTTGGCTCTAAACTTCATTTGATCATAACCTTGGCTAGGATGATCCGTTTTTGACGTTCTTTTTATCGATTCATGGTTTTCCATAACCTATTTATGGTATAGGTTTCATGGGCTGGTTTGACCATTCTCAAAAAGTCAACCCTAGCAAGGCTTAAAAGGCTTTAGGGTTTCTAGAATTTTATATTGACTTTTATGTTTCAAAACAATGTTCCAACACTTCCTAAAATCTTTATAAATAGTTGAAGTGTTTAGAAATTTTTCCAAGATTTATTGACTTATAAATCTTATTATTAAATTCATAATACTATAATAATAATAATAATTAAATATTTTATTGTATTCTTTGGGGTTAAATAGGAGAAATCCCTAAATAAATTTCATAATTCCATATAATAATTTATTATTCATAATTCCATATAAAGTTTAAGATTAATAAAAGAAATCCCCTAAATTAATTTAAATTTTAGGGGTATTTCATTTATACTAATCATTGAGATGTTTAAAGCACAAATTCTAGGGTTTACCTTTGGAGTGTTTTAGGAGGGGTTTTAGCCCTTGGTTCAAGAAGGTGATTCCACCACCATTGAAAGGTTGGAATTATGCTCAAAAGAAAGAGAAAAACAGAGCATTACAAAGGGGTGAAATTGGCTACAAAAGGAAGATGAAGAGAACATGAGTTTTTCATGTAGATTTTTACCTTAATGGAGAGAGGAGACTCCAAGCTTTACTTTGGTGCTATTTTCTCTTTGAATGGGGAAACCCATGGAGATGACTTTCTCATTTTGAAATTCTAAAAGGGGAAGTGTAGAATGATGAGGGGAGTAAGAATATGTAATTATTTTTACATTTGGAGCTCACATGGAGGTAGAGCATGGAGGTAAAGTGGAGAAGCCATTGTTGTTGTGGGGAGCTTCCAAATCGCCAACCAGAAGAGAGAGAAGAGGGAGATCGGCTGGGAGGAGGGAACTCATGAGAGAGGGAATAGAGAAATGAGAGAATGGGAGATGAGAGAAAAGGTAAGTACCCTTTTTACTTTATCACTTTTTGCTTTTTGCTCTCTTATTTAATTAACTAGTTACAAGTGTATGTGAGGGGGTTATTTGACTTATTAAAACCGGCCCCCTATATTACTACTAGTTGGAGCGTTTTTCATCTTTTACAGAAAACGCTCGTTATTTTACCCGGTTTCGGTACTATTCACTAACCGGGCCCGTTTTCCGGAATTTTCTCGTTTCTTTAATTTTATTGGTTATTAAGATTCTATTAATGCTTAATTATTGTTATATAATGATTTATAATTTTTTACGGGTTCGTTTGACCACTTAAAATCACGTTTTCGGGTTTTCTCGAAAAACGTGCGCTAAAGCTCTATTAGCGTTTTAATGCATTATTTGGATCCGTTTTCTTCGGGAGTTGTTCCCATATGTTATTTAGGCATTATTAAGCCTTAAGAATCCATATAATACTCTAACCGGGGTCTCATACCTCCTATGGTTATTTAACGCTTATTTAGCGTTTTTCACTTTTTAAGTGTTTCTTCATTTCTATTGGATTTATTTTTCCTTTCCAATATTACTTAAGCATTATTAGGCTCTTAAATACGGATTAGAATAATCTTAATCACTATATTTAAGTTCAGGGTATTTCAGATCTTGGGTTTGTCTCAAGAGAACTATCTTAATAAAATTTTGAAAATATACTATCTTAGTGATTGTAAACCCATTGATTCTCCTGACCAGAAAGGGTCTATGCTTAGTGCAGGTATAGACCTAGCTCAAAAGATGTAGCCTATATGAATAATATACCATATTCCAGTGAAGTTGGTAGCTTAATGTATGACATGGTGTACACCAGGCGTACTATGTGAACCTTTTAGACTCGTGTGGGTGTTTTATATTATCCCGACAACACTAAAAAAACGAATTTAGCTCTGATACCACTGTTAGAAATATATATATTGTGGTACATACCTCTTGAGTGCAACAAAATAATTAGGAGCATTCCTTTTGCTCGTTGTCAACTGAATTGTCCTTCCCTTGACAACAATTGGTGAATCTTCACGGCTATCAGATGGAGGACGCCACAACAGCACTCCTCACACTGTCCACAACCTAAGAACCCTAACATAGCTCTCACTATATTATGTGGGAAATAGGGCTTCTGTATACGTGCACTGCCAGTAAACTAATTCCATAGCCTCCATATATAATAATAGTAGAAGAAGATAAGAATAATAAATATCTTATCAACACTTATTTAACGTTGGTTGTAACCAATGTTTAACAAATAAATATTGTCTTTTATTTATTACAAAAAAACCAACAATGTGCATATCGAGATTTTTTAAGCAGTATGAAATCTTTGGAAATCAAGGATTGAGAAGATATTCCAATAAGCGAATATAAGCTAGATCAAATAAAAAGAAGAATCAAATAGTAGACTAATAGAAGTGCTGCACTATTAAGGATTATGCGAGTAGTTGATTGTATTTGCTATAACAATTATGTGTCGGAATGTTGAATGTACTTTTTCCTAATTTTTGAGATTTTTCCCATTAGTTTTGCCCAATAAATAAGATGACATCTCTTTTACATTAGTATAAATTACGATTTTATTCCTTAGTTTTACATACCCTACTCATCAACTTGCTCACAAATGATTTATCTTTGAAATATGCTCACATATAGTTTCAACTAGAGCTGTTAAAATTTGACCCAACCCGAAAACCTGTACGTTTTATCCGAACCAGAAACCTGACTGAAACGTGAAAATATGTAAATATAAACCTGAAAATCGATTGAAGAAAACCCGAAATGGCCCAAACCCGAAATGACCCAAAACATTTACAACCTGAAATCGACCAGAACCCGAAATGATCTGAAATAATAGTAATTAAAAATTATCTAAACTTGAATAACATGAAATAATAGTGACCATAGATTGTCTCAAACCTAAATGACCCTAATAAATATGACAAAAAATTTGATTCAAATTTAGTAGTTCCGAATTTTCATTCATAATAGACACTATATTGACTTTTCTGTCATTTATATGTAGTATATTTTTATAAAAACCAGGTACATATTTATTTAATATTTTTTAAAAAATAATTGACCATGACCTGCAATAACCGAAACCTGATTATATCTCACACTACTATAACTTGAACCCGATCCCGAATAACCCGACCTTAAAATGACCAAAAAATTTAATGACCCGAACAGATAGGCACCGTTTGGTATGGTTGTTTTGGTCTGACTGTTTTATGGTTGTTTTATATGTGACAGTATATTATTGGAGTAGAACGTAAGACCCACGTAAGACTCGCATGGGGACCACCACCTTTATACCACCAAAAAGCCGACCGAACGCTAACCTAGAACTTGATACCGAACGGATAACCCTTTCAACCACTTAGTGGTAAAAAAAGCTACACCTATCACTTATGTTTCTGTTTTTGTTACCATTCAAATCTTATTTCTATTATTCTAGAATTTAGTTTTAGGTTTTATTTAGCAGAAATATTATTTATAAAAATCAACGTTTATACTCCCTCCGTCCCTTCTTGACCGTCCCTTTTATTATTTGGACTTGTCGTTTGACTACAATATTTAACATATAAGATGATATAATTTTATAAATCTAAGTTTTGTAGTAGATTACTTAGGTCATAAACTATACAATGCAAAAATTAATTTTATAAAATTATTTTATTTAATATGTTTAATATTGAAGTGGAAAAACGTGTCAAAAAGCAAACAGGACAGTCAAACTGGGACGGGGTAGTATTCATTTATTTTTTCTCTAAAGAAGGTAATAACTTTTTACAATAAACTTTTTCGTTAATAACTACGACGCCGTTCCACTCTCCCGATTTGCAGGCTTATCCATTTCCCAACACACCATAGAAATCCAGCAAGAAAACCTCCCCAAAACCTCCACCGTTCTCTATCTCTCAACGACTCTTTTCCTCTGCCAGGTTCGGTCACTCTTCAATGTCACTTCCATGGGTCACTTTCCCTTCAACTCTCCCACGAGCAAGCTCTCTAACCTCTCTACCTGACCCACCACAGCTGCCACCTCTTAATTTCCGCCACCTTCTCATTTCCTATCACCACCACCACCCCCCTCTTCGTCCCATATCAGCAATCGGCCCCGACGGAAAATACCACCCGACGCCGGCCGATGACGATCCACCAGAGGCCGCAGAGGACACTTCCCACGGCGTATCCCGGTTCCAGCAAATCAACCGCCAGGCCACTCGGGCTAGAAAGGTCCAGGAGGAAGATTACAAGAAGAACCAGTCAATTTTCCTCGACGCAATTAAGGATGTGGAGGACGCGCCGGACATCCCAACCTCTAGCAATGACACTGAGGACGATTTGTTCGGGGAGATTGATAAGGCGATTGCGATGAAGAGGAAGGAGTTCGTGAAGCAAGGGCTTCTGAAACCGAACCCGCCTAAGTCGGAGAGGAAAGTGGAGGAGTTGACAGATAGTGAGGAGTTGGAGGCGGACGAGGTGGTTGATTTGGAGGAAATCGATGAATTGGAAGGATTGAAAGGTGACGATTCGGAGGAAGAGGGAGATGGCGACACTGAGTATGATGATGATGATCTAGATGATGGTACAGATGAAGCAGGTAAGTCCGGTGATGATCCCTTCTCTTCTGGTTTTGATGTTGATTTAGACGCTTTCGGCAAATCCAAGGTTAGAGTTGTGGATCCCAAGTTCAAGATGACTTTAGCCGAGCTGCTGGACGAGAGCAAGGTGGTTCCGATTTCAGTTTACGGGAATTTGGAGACGGAAATTACTGGAATCGAGCATGATTCAAGACTGGTTAGCCCCGGGGATCTGTTTGTTTGTTGTGTCGGGAGGAACACAGACGGGCACTTGTATCTGAGCGAGGCGGATAAGAGAGGAGCAGTGGCTGTTGTAGCCAGCAAAGAGATAGACATTGAAGAGACACTGGGTTGCAAGGCGCTGGTCATTTTGGAAGACACGAATTCGGCTCTACCACCATTGGCTGCTTCGTTCTACAAGCAACCCACCAGGAATATGTCGGTTGTTGGAATCACTGGGACAAGTGGGAAGACGTCTTCTGCTTATCTGATCAAGGGTATGTATGAAGCCATGGGTTTGAGAACCGGTATGTTGAGCTCAGTGGCAAACTTTGTTCACGGGGATAATGCCTTGGATGGAGAAGCAGCAGCTCCCGATTCTGTGTCAATACAAAAGTGGATGGCAAAAATGCTTCACAATGGGACTGAAGCAGTGGTAATGGAGGCATCTTCTCAAGATTTGGCATCTGGAAAGTACGAGGAAGTAGATTTTGATATTGCAGTTTTCACCAACTTGACGTCCGATGGCATGGACGTTCATGGTGGCTCTCAAGAGGAGCTTAGGGATGCCCAATCTGAGCTTTTCTCTCGGATGGTTGATCCCGAAAGGCACAGGAAGGTAGTCAACATTGATGACCCGAATGCACCCTTCTTTGTCTCGAAGGGGGACCCTGAAGTTCCGGTTGTGACTTTCGCATTGGAGAACAAGAAGGCGGATGTGCACACTCTCAAGTACGAGCTTTCTCTGTTTGAGACGACTGTGCTGGTCAATACCCCGCAGGGGATTCTGGAGATTTCGTCTGGGTTGCTGGGGAAGCACAACATCTACAACATTCTCGCGGCTGTTGCGGTTGGGATTGCAGTTGGTGCCCCATTGGAGGATATTGTGAGAGGTGTTGAAGAGGTTGATGCTGTTCCTGGCAGGTGTGAGCTTATTGATGAGGAACAGGCTTTTGGTGTGATAGTTGACCATGCTAATAACCCGGAATCATTGTCCAGATTGCTGGACTCGGTGCGAGAGCTGGGGCCAAAAAGAATTATCACTGGTATATTTTTGTGCTGGCTTAAACATGTCTTAGGCTATAAAAAGTCATTCTTACTATACATATTGCATCTGTAATGAAAACTGATGGTTCTTTCATATATCATTTTCGCTTTGGATTTAAGAAAAGAAAGATTACTGCTTCAACTTGATTGATCATTAATGAACAGAGAAAGTATAGTACCTGAATTGGTTGATCCTTGAAAATATGTAAATTTATGCTTATCAAACTAAACCATGCTTCTGTGTTGGTGCAGTTTTCGGGTGTTGTGGTGAGCAAGATAGAGGTAAGAGACCTGCGATGGCCAAGATCGCCACCGAGAAGAGTGATGTGACCATGCTGACTGCCGACAACCCAGGCAATGAGGATCCTTGTATGTAAACTACTACTGCTATAGTAGTTCAATATTGGACATTAGTCTTTTCATATATCTTGGTTGGAAAGATGTCAATTGATTGGCTGAATTTGTATGCGTTTGGGGTTTACTCAGTGGATATCTTGGACGACATGTTGGCTGGAGTGGGATGGACAATGCAAGATTACTTGAAACACGGAGAGAATGACTATTACCCTCCACTTTCAAATGGTCACAGGCTCTTCCTGCATGATATAAGGAGGGTAGCTGTACGTGCTGCTGTTGCTATGGGAGAGGAAGGTGACATGGTGGTAAGTTTTTTTAGAAGCTTGGGTTAGAATTTGGAGCGGCCTTTTTGGTTCAAGAATATGCTGCAAACTGTTGTGAGGGATTCTCTTTTTGTTTTCTGAATTTGGCATACATACATTCGTACATAGGTTGTTGCTGGCAAAGGGCATGAGACGTACCAGATCGAAGGAGATAAAAATGAGTTCTTTGATGATAGAGAGGAGTGCAGAGAAGCATTGCAATACGTTGATGAGCTTCACCAAGCTGGAATAGACACGAGTGAATTCCCATGGAGGTAATTCTATAACCTGTATATGTATGTGTTTGTTTGAGAGAGTTCATGGAAAGTTCTGACGTGCTTGTGATTGATGTGTAGACTGCCCGAGAGCCATTGAGGTGCCCTTTCGTGTATTGGGATGATGAGTGCAGAGGGTTAGCAGCATTCTGTCTGAGTTTGAGTTTCTCATGTCAAAAAAAAGGAGGCCTTGTTCAGTAGAGTTGATCAATCAATCAGTGGGTGAAGAAGGCAGATATTGATATGGCAAAAGCAACATGGTCGGCAGGGGCAAGAGAAATGTGGTTGAACAGGACAGTGATGATGTGTTAACGGGATATCTTCTTCAGTGGGAGGAGCAATGAACAGTAGTTTCATAGATTAGCGTTTGCTTCTTGCTGTGAGGTGAGGAGATGTCCTTGGAAAGTTGGAATGAATGATATCAAAGGTGTTGGAAGAACACTTTAGTTAGCCCCTCTGCTCCTGGTCTTCATTCAATTTTGTAATGATGAGTGTTGAAACTAGTGCTGAAACTAGTACTTACTAGAAAGGATAGCTCAAGATGTATGATTATTATATCTGTTATTTTATCAGGGTCTCTTGGAATTCTCTTCCAATCTCTTATTTGGATTGTGCAGCGAAAACAGAAGAAAGAATGAATGATCATTTAGAATTGCACACTACCCAAAAGAATAGAAGAATAAATTGACGAAGTTGGTCTATTTACAATCTCCTCGTAGATGGTCAACTACCAAAAGCCAAATTGAGCAATTAACCAAATGGAAGTTGCCAATGCCACAGCTAAATCGAATCTAGGCAACATTATTACTATTATTCATCTTCACCAAACACTGATCCTGTATACACCCCTCCTACCAATCAATCATCATCATCTCACACCAAAAAGAAAAAGATACACAACACATCATCATCCAGACCTGACAAACTGTTGAATCCTGGCAGCCATATTAGCAACCTGAGACTGCATCTGCTCAGCCTTCACCTTCTCACCCAACGCCCTACTCAAAAACTGCTCCCTCGCCAACAACCTCACATTCCTCAAATACACCTCAAATGGAATCAGTCCATTTTGCACAGCCGTATCCAGACAGTAAACCACATCCTCTATCGCCAAATCCGACCCCGCACACTCCAGCATCTGCTTCGATAGCATGTCACATACCTCAAACATCTCGTCTACACTCTCATCGCCATCACCCGGCATCAACATCTTCGCCTCGTTCTTCCTCAACCAACCCTCCAGTACGTCGGTGTTCATCAGTACCGTCTGCAGCTGCTCCTCCAATGCCGCCAATTCCCTCCGCATTTCATTCAAACCCCTATCCATTTCCCAGCCTCGTCGCCGTAGCTCCTGCTGTATATTCCCCAGTTCGTCCATCTCTGTTTCCCGCGTGTTTCTTAGAGAAGTCAGATCCTTGTTCGCCATCTCCACGATCTTCGCGATTGCATGCCGCCTGAACGCCTCATCCGGATCCTCCTTCGCCTGAGTCTGCTGCGATGCGGGGAGTGTCCTCCCATAAGATGACGGTGGAGATGGGTAATCCTCCCTCCGCGGCTGCCCAATAAGCGAACCCGAACTGCTTGTTCTACTGGCTGCTTCGAAATTGGGGTTAGGGTTAGGGTTAGAATTCCTCCTTTGCGAATACAACGGCGGATCCTTCCCAAAACAATCACTCAAATTTTTAACCATTCCAACAAGATTCGAGCTCGGGTAGATCCAGTCCTGCAAATATGGTATCCTCACAACCCCAGACGGATCCACATATTCGTGCGGGCGTTTAATCACCATGTCGCGTGTTGGGTTAACATAAACTTCGGGAGGTTGGCGTGGATAGGATTCCATTAACCAGATAATGACGGGGATGTTGTACGTGATGCCCTGATAAGTCATTGGGACGGTGCCATCGGCTTGGAGGAGGTTGACGGACCGGCCATCGTTGTGCGTGAAAGTGGCGGTTTGGGGGATTAGAGAAGGGTGGGTTTCGGTGAGAGAGAGGAGATGTTGGCGTATTAGCCATTTGGTATCTTCGGTGTATGGGAGAGCGGTCGGGCCGCGCTGGGAGAGGACGGAGCTTAGAAATTGGAGGGTTTGTTGGGTTGAGCTTAAGTCTAGTGCCGCCGTCGCCATGGGGTGGCGGTGTGGTAGTGGAGGATAATTTGGTGGGTGATTCGATTTGGGAGAGAGGTGACGGATTATTCTGAAAAGAGAAGAAATGGTAAAGGAAAGGAGACGAAGGAGAAGTTTTGGTTTGTTTTTTTACAAAAAGAAAAAACGAAGAAGATTCACGTGTTCATGTCTCTGTTACGTAACAAATAATACTTCATCTGATTCTTTTTTTTTTCCTAATCGGAGAATTGGATACGAGTTACGCGAAAATGCTAGTACCGAGTAAGGTGCCGATCTGGCTGGATGGAGCTCAAAACATCGTTCTAAGTTTCTAAGGCCTTTGTAGGAGGGAGATGAAGATTATTGTGTATAAGTGGGACCCATCATTTTAATCATCACCATTCATTTATAGCAGTTTAAAATCTTCAAGGGTAGATTCTTTTGAAACGTTGGTATGAGGAGCGTTTTGGAAGAAACATAATCTACCCCAGCTTCTTTTATTAAATTTGAGAACGAGGCCTTATTATTTATGAAACTCTATTTACTACAATAATAAAGTTTTTTAATCTTCTCTCACTTAATGAATAACTAATAAACTATCACTATTTAGATGTGAGATAAAATATGAAAGAGATACACATATGTGGGTCTAATGTATCATAAAAAGTGAGATTCTTATTTAAGAACCTTGGAGAGAGAAAATGGGTGGAATCCATATCATTGTAGAATATTTCATATATGTAACATGTCAAAAACCCTATTGTGGATCAGTGAGTCTTGGCTACATGTTACTGTAGCTAGACATAGCTACATATAGAGGAGAAGGGAGCAGCGGCGTGCGTCAGTTTACTTCTTTTTTTTTCTTTTTCCTTGCATACGCGTGACGGTAGGGTGATGATTTTTGTTTTTTAATTTTTTTCTTTTTCTTACTTAATCATAAAAATTTTAAATTGTTATAATTTTTAATATATAAGTCCAAAATGAAAAAAAATTATATCATTGTTCATTTAAATTCGAGCTTTTCAAAACAAGACCAGTCATGGATATGTTTTGACAACTTTTAAAAAAAATTATTTTTACATATATACCATGATATTTTAATATGAGGATGTATGTACATATTTTAATGTGAGAATGTACATGTTTTAATGTGACGATGTACATGTTCAAATGTGAGAATGTACATGTTCTTTAATGAACATCTGTACATGTTTGTATGGTCATATGTACATGTTTGTATGACCGTCTGTACAAGTGTTCTTCCTTGTATGTACATGTTTTAATCTAAGGATGTACATATTTAATGATTCATACAGGTTTATATGACTATCTATATGTTTTTAATACGAGGATGTACATGTCTTTACGTGAGGATGTACATGTTTTAGTGAACATTTGTACATGTCCGTATGACCACCTGTACAAGTTTTCTTTTATGTTTTGTACACTATACATGTAAAAATAAGTTTTTTTAAAAGTTGTCAAAATATATCCATGACTGATCTTGTTTTGAAGAGCTTGAATTTAGATGAACAATGATATAATTTTTTTTTCATTTTGGACTTATATATTAAAAGTTACAACAATTTAAAGTTTTTATGATAAAAAAGAAAAAAAATAAAAAAAAAACAAATGAACACCGGGTGTTATAAAAAAAAATAGAAAAACCAAACCGCCGCGCGCCTGGATGTAGGCATTGCTGGCTACAGTAACCTGTAGCTAAGTATTTGCGATTGTGGATACCCTTAGGCTCTGTTCGGTATGACCGTTTTGGCAGCATAAATGCAGCATATTTGGCAGCAGGAATGCGCTGGCTTAAATGCAGCATATTTGCTGGCAGGAATGTGCTGGCATAAATGCAGTTGTTTTGAAAACTGCTATTTGGCAGTGCAGCATATATGCAACATGTTTGGTTAAGTTAGTTATATGTAGTGCGTTTACCGTTTTCGTATTACAATTATAATTTATTATATTACACTATGTAACTTTATTTTGTTAGTAAAAATAAATAGAAAATTCACAAACAATAAAATTTTTATTTCTATTATTTAAGCAAAACTTGTAACTCCTAAACAATATATTTTTATTATCTAAATTTTATAAGTCTTACAAATATAAAAGCATAAAAAAAGAGAACAAGCGTTTCAAATTTTCTGATAATGTTATGTGAATTTATTTAGTGAAATTATAACTTTTAATAATATATAATATTTTGTAACTTTGTATGTTAATAAATTTATATGCATTCATATTTCTATATACTATTTTAATATTTTAATTTATATATCAACAAGTGTGTATATTTATTGGTTTTTTAATTTTATTAATCTATGTGGTATTACAAATAATATATTGTAGATTTGTATTATAAATGTGATTTTTTTTTAATTTGGCTAAAGATGTAGTACTATTTTTTATAAATTATTTGAAGCATTATGTAATTTGTAACAAATAGAGTAACTTGTAAAAAATTTCTTTTTTAAAAAAAAATCAATAGTCACAGTAATTGCATTATCGAAGTGAGTAAAGAAACGGAAGTGAAAGCACGAAAACAAAAAAGTAGCATTTGCTGCGGGCATTTATGTTGTCATTTATGCTGACATTTATGCTCTTTTAGGCGAACAGTAAAAACAAATAAAGGAGTCCAAAACAGCATATGCTGTCAATTTGTGCTGCATTTATGCTGAACCGAACACATCCTTAATCTTCTGGTCAAAATAAAGCTAGTTTTAGGTCGCTTTCAATTCCCGTGGGCAAATTACTGTGTTAGGAATAAGGTTAATATTGTTAACCTCTCCTGATTTGACATGTAAGCTCTGGTCACCTTTTTATCCGATAAAAAAAATGCCACCTGGCCGCTCCTCACTATTTAAAAAAAGAGATTAATGTGCAGTTCGTTGATAACGAACGCAATTTTTTGAAAAAAAACCCAGTTTTATGGAGTGGGTGTTCGGCAACAAGCTTTATGTAAAAAACTATCTTTATCTGTTAATATATTCAAAACACCCTTGTCCCGCAATAGTGTATATTATTTGTTTATTTTAACAGAACTCAACACCCCTCACTTCATTCTATCGACACCCTCACACCTGACCCCCTCCCTTCACTCTCCTTCAACCTTCTGTTATTACAATGTCATCAGGGTCACGCAATGTAAGTTTATCATTTCTGTTTCTCATTTTTTCCTTTGACCAAATTACAGTTCTTGTACGGACTCATCCCTTTTTTGTGACAGAGTGCAACCTCTGCTAACAGGAGAGGGGAACTAAACACCACATACATAAATTGCAGATACAATGTGCGGTGTATGTTGTTTATTTCTTACACTGTAGATAATTTTGGTCGTCTGTTCTTCAGATGCAACCACTGTGATTTCTTTGTGTGGTGAGACACAGTGAATAGACCATCACCACCTGTGGACCACAACAACATTCCTGTGGAGCATTCCACACAGGCTGTGAGATCCAGACTGGCTAGACTAGAGAGGGTGACCAATGAGGCAGAAGCATCTATTGCTCAACTGCTAGCTGGTCAGGCAGTTGTGAGGGGAACTGTGTCAAGGATAGTTATTTTGATGTATGTTGTTGTGTTGTTTCAAATTTATATTCTTTTAAACTAGGAAGTGAAGAGTGGGCGGGGTGTTAAATTGTTGTAATTCTGGGTATGATGACTATGTTATTCTGTTATGTAGTGGGTTGTTGATCGATTTGTATGCTTTTACATTAATGCACTTGAAGTATAGATGATCTTGTAAGTTGTAGAACAACATACCTATTAGTATTATGCAATATTAACGACTGGTTTGGTTCTTTACTTGTCTGATTATCTAGTTGTTATTGGTTTGGTGCATTCTGTAATTAATTTAAAAACATATGCAAATGGAACTGCACACATAATCTGTATAGCATTCAATTTACCCATTGTTCCAACCAAATATATATTAAATCAAGTAATTACTACTCAGTTTGGTGGATGGAAAAGGTGTGAGACCATCAATGCCTCTTTCAACCATTTGGTTTTCCTTCCATCTGATTTGGTGGGGTCAATTTTATTTAAAAAGGCATCATCCTACGTTGGACTTCAACTTCAGAAACACCCACATTCCTTCTGTCTCTTTTATAATTTCTAAACACAAACAACTTTGTCATATTCCATCTCAGCGCCATCTCCCTTGAAAAAATATGGATCCCAAACGCACACCACCCCAGGTGAGAAAGGTGGTAGATTTAGAAGCCAACCCAGTAACTGAAAAGAACTACATTGGTAAAACACCACTCGTTATACTTGATGATTCCCCGCCTCAGTCACCCAAACAATGTGACTCACTCAATGGTTCTAATGGGAGTTTTGAGTCTAATGACCTTACGTTTAAGGATGGCCTCTTCACTCGTTACAGTATGGATATTATCAATTAAGATTCACACCCCCTGGGCAGAGGGAGTTTACAGAATGACACCTTTTCGACCCCTAGATTGGCAAGAAGAATAAGTATTCCAAAGAGGTTAACAAGGAAAAGGTGGTGGACAAAGCAAGCACGTCCAAGCAAAAAGAAGTAAAGGTTCAGGAAAGCCCCTCTGATGTGGAGTCTGAAGAGAGTGCAACCTGTGTAGATGTAGATGAGTGGTAGTCTGCATGTGTAGGTGGCTTGGGTGTTTTTGTTGTTGGTTAATGACTGCTTTTTTGTTAATGTTTTGTCTTTTATGTTGGGTTGTCGACATTAGTAGGATTTTAGTTTTTTTGGTGTCATTTGGGATGGGTTTGTAGGGCGGATGGGCAGTGTTGGTTGTTGGCTAGTGACATGGGTGGTCTGTTGGGTAGATCACGGGGGGGGGGGGGGTGCGTTTGTTTTGGAGTGTCTTGGTGTGGTTACAATGGTGGTTAATAGGGTAGGGTTTGATTACTATTTGTGATTAACTTTTGAAAGGTGTAAATCGTAGAAAGGTTGAAGATGTTATTGTAATGTAGCCTTGATATTGACATCAAATCTGTTTCTGTTTATAAATTAGGTGGCCTTCCTTATAACTGACAAAATCGATTACTTTTACAAACAAACATGTTGTTGACCATAACATTAAATGTGAAATGACTAAACTCTCATAGCTAACAACACAAAGATGATACTGCAAGTATCCACACTTAAATCTGAATACTACAATACACAGATGATCATAATAGTGTTACCCTGTTCCTTTTCCCTAGGTTCTACCACTTCTTGTAGCTTCTTCCAATTCCCTAGTCAACCTCTGTTTCAGTTGGATCATATCTTGTGAACCATTGTCTGTTGGTGTATTCATTCTTGCATTGCAAATAACGTCAACCTCAACAACTTCAACTTCAAATGGTATGAAAGTGGGTGCCGCCTCTATGAGGGTGAAGCAAGGGTCCCCACGTTGACTTAGTCTCATGAAGTTATGTAAAGTAAAGCACGCATTCACAATCTCGATCTGCTTGTGTAATGGGTAGCTCGGTACAAACCTTAATATTTGCCATCGTGCTTTTACAACTCTAAAGCATCGCTCTATAGTTGACCTCAGTGATGAATGTACCTTGTTAAACATTTCTTTGGCCCCCCTTGGGTTTTCTAATCTAAATTCAAATTGATGATAGCAACTTTTACATGAGGTGTCATCAGCCCTTCCCGATCGGGGTAACCCTTGTCACCTAGGTAATATTTTCCTACAACAAAATTCTTGTTGTTCTCATTTTGGGTTGACCATAACATTTATTTATTTTTTTTGAAAAAAGGACTATCTTACCATGAGTTGGGGTTGGATAATATAGCGACTGGTCAGCTAATGAGCTCAGGTACACCCTTGTGTCGTGTGTAGACCCCTCCCATCCAGCACACACAAATATAAAAAAACATGTCAAAGTCACACACTGCCAGTACATTAGTTGAGGTCACACCCTTTCTGTTTATAAACCTGATCCTTTCACTCTCTGGGACTGTTAATTCAATGTGACAACCATCAAGTGGGCCAATGCAGTCCTACAATGAATAGTATGACAGTAATTAGTAACATAAAATTACAGTAGTGAGTGCACATGAGGTATCATAGACACAGAAACCTTAAATATTGGATAGAATTTGTTGTTGTTGTGGATATGTTCAGACACAGTTTGGAACTGTGGATCACAAGGTTTGACAATGTCTTTGCCCATGTGACCTACTGCGTCGAGAATGTCTTCAAAGTGTTACGAAATTGTAGACCCATAGTGTTGAAACCTTTCAATGGAATCTCTATTTGCACAACGGTGACTTATAGTCCTTAAAAAATGCAACTCTTTCCATAACTGAGATCCTAGACTGGTCTATGATGTGGTACTTGTACTCCATCACATGGCATAGTGAAAGAAAAGTGTCTCGGTTCATTCTTAACGCATTGAAACAATGCACAGAGTGACCATCTAGCAGTTCATTCACCCACATTGACCCCCTTAATGTAGATGTATGCATTGGTGTTGGAATTGTGACCTGAACATGGCTGGTTAACAAAGTAAATATCCTTTGAAGTAGGGTGTGTATGTATGCGGCTAATGCGTTGCATAATTTTCTAAGTTGTTCAGGATCCCTTAGGAACTCATACAAACTATTCTCGTCGTCCACATCGTATGTTGAATCCATTTGCTGTAAACAATCATAGTACACATAATGAATGTATTACCCTTGTCAAAGGTATATTATAGATCATCAAATAATTGTAGTGTTATAGTGTAACACCCCGGATTTTCTAACCTTTTATTTGGTCAATTTTAGTTTTTTTTGCAATTCAAGTTTAATATTAGTAAGCAGCGGATCGAAACCTAAACCCGGGCATTATTGCCACACTCGTGACTAAACGAGTGCTAAGGCCTAAATAATTAACTCACTAACGACCTACTATTATTAATAAAGTAAATACAACGCCTATTAAAATAATTTCTTACAAATGTAGAATTACCAAGCCAAAAATAAAATCCAACTATAAATAATTAGACTATATGGAGTCGCCTTCCCCAAACCCCAAGGACTTCATCAGTACCTGTGGCAAAAATCCAAACAAACATAGAAAGGGCCACCGTAAAGTCAGAAAAACTGAGTAAGCTACCACTTCACCACGTAAAAATCATTTTCTCTTTAGAAATCATTTTTAACAATATATCCACACAACATACAACACATTTCAACAATATTAACACACAACAACAAAATTATCAGTAAGGTCGAATACTCCATGATTTCTTATTAACTCAAGAATATAGTTGTCAATTTCATTTAATTATCTTCCTTGTCCCAACGCGCAGCCAGGACAAAACAACTTTACTTTCTCTTTGGGTACAACACGCAGCTGTAACCCGGACCCCAACACGCAGCCGGGAATCCAACCAAGCCACTAAATCCTTAAGTGTGCACACCCCCCAATAGTTCAAAGGACTAAGGAGTAGATCTAGGGCTAACTGTGTCCTAGTGCGGCCCACAGTATCTCAAACTTATGCGTCCTAATGCGGCCCGCATTTATCATCTCATCCATGTGTCCTAATACGGCCCACATGTACCATGGTATAATCTTCCTTATAATTCCTTTATTCATTGTTATTATTCACCTTATAATCTCATTTAATCCACATATACCACTAAAACTCAATCATGCCACAATAATCATGACTAAATAATTATAATTCCACATAATCATATCATTAACATTTCACATTCATCTCTCCTCTAAAAATAATACTCAATTATTTACCATAAAATAAACCACGTACTTTAATATTTCCAGTAATCATTATCATAAACATTTCATTTCCAAAATAATAGTACTCACAGGCAAGAATCACAACCACTCCAAAAATTTATTTAACGCAGTTAATACAAAATTAGTGAACACAATAACTTACCTCAAAAAGAACATTATCATTTGCACCCACCAAACATATAATTAGCCAATACTCTTCGTTTACACATTTTGGCACCGATTTGTTGACATCATCAATGAAAGAAACAACTCTAGCTGCTGCTACATGCTCCCGTTACTTCATATTGTGGCCGCCCAAGATAAAAAAGAAAACTAATTGATCCCTTTTTTCATCTTTTCCTTTTCTGTGTGTGTGAGAAGAGAGATTTTTTTTCCTTTTGAATCTATGATATAGAGAAAGGTGGCGCGACATAGAAGGAATTTTTTTTTCTAGTCTAGGTGAGAAGAGAGGTATTCGAGTATAGAGGATGGGTGGATAAAATGGAACATCAAATGAGCGTATATATAGGAGGCCGAGGGTAACTGAAGCGCGAGGAATATAAACTGTTTAATTAATACAGAAAGTAATTATTCAATCAATAAAGAATATTAAACCTTTTAATGAATAGAAAATTAGAAGTTAGGAAATGTGAAGAGGTAAAGATGATTTAATAAATGGAGTTGGAAATATGGAAAGTTTAAAGTGATTAACTAAATAAAACCAGAAAAATACCAAAAGGTGTAACCGACATATACTAAAACTAACTTATTTAGTGTGTGTAATTATATCAAAACTAATAAATTATAAACAAATAAATACACTAAAATAAAACGAAATACACATGGATCATATTATTACATCAAAAATCATAACCGAAGTATTTTGAATCGGGTTATTTATTAAAACGAATCATTTTTATTAAATACTATATAACATGCTCGTAAATCATAGTATAATCCTCAAAACTACTTATTATACTTGCGAACTAATATACTACTAAACTATAGATGTACTTTGAATCAACAATATTATTTGAATCATATCCTTATTATTATTACTCGACTTGTAATTAATAAATATACCGAGTTAGCTAGAGAAATACAAGGATCATTAATACGAAGATAAAAATCACCACTACCATAGTTTTAAAACAGATTATTTTACTAACCGCATTATCTTAATTAAATACTGTATAAGATGCTCGCAAACTATATAATATATCCGTAATCTATTTTATATGCTTGTAATTATAAATGATCCCATAAACTATGTAATATATTTGTAAACTATATAATATACATATAACTACATAATATATGTATTTTAAAATTTAGGGGTATTTCATATAGACATACAAAACTGTTATTCATTAAATCAAACAATCAAAACTATAACATATACACTATCCTAAACTATCATTTTGTATCTTCTGCCATCCTCATTTTAACAAACTCCACAATTTCATCATCCTCTAGACATTGCACAATGTCACACATCCTATCCTCTTGCATCAAACAAGCTCTGTGTTTGAATTCTGTTGCACTTAGTTCACCTATCATTTTTAGTCTCTTGACAGTAGCAGTTTCTGTTAGCTTGCCTCCCTAACAACTAGGCTCTAGTAGTCTGGTTTCTCAGATCCACATAACATGCTTCAACATGGTTTTCAAGTGACCGATTGTAGCTGATCTTAAGTTCTCTGAACTTGATGAAAAGCTGATCAAATAAGCCTAGCCCCTGGTATAGTTCACATGAGTGAAGTTTCCTCTTCTTTGTGTTCATTGTCTGAACCTCTTCCATATAATGTTGTCGTTGATATTGGATCAGCAACGTAATGAAGTTTGCCTCAAAGTCCTCAATTGCTTGCAAAATGTAAAACTTGATGTAATCCCTTCAATTATCTCTCAACTTCTTACGCACCAGATGCATAGAGTGTCCTTTAGTGTCCACCGACATCTTCATTTGGCAAATACAATAATAATGTCCATTATTATGCATACACAGCTTGTAAGGAAAGACCATTTCAACCAAAATGATGTAAACATCCAAAAGATAATCAGTTAAGATAGTAAGTAATATAGAATTCAACTGTCAACTTTGACTAATTCAATAGGATGTGAAAATATTTTACATGAAATCCTTGTCATGTTAATCCTCCCCAACAATCACAGACAAATACTTTCCCCAACTTCTCACAACAGCCCACCACAAGTTCAACAAAACAGACATAAACCTCAAAAATTGAAAACAAGCCATCCTCACTACAACTTGCACTGTTTTCATTAACAGATACTTAATAACATAAGCAAAAAAACCAATAACTAATCCCTCATTGATCTCTTCCATACTTATCATAGCATGTTTGATGCACCACTCGGATATCTCTTTATCATCCTAAAGCGTCATGAAAGAAGCCCTTTGTTTTCTATCAGATAACACAAAAGTGGCGTGCATGGTCATCTTCTTGGAAAACCCACCTACTGTAACACCCCTACTTAACCGTCTCTTAATTGTCATCTAATCACCGTACTCAATTAATAATTCACAATGGAAAATTAAGATTATCGCACACTAATATTGTTACTGAAATACCCCGAACTTAATTAGGGTGATTAAATTACTCTAATATGATATTTGAGGGCCTATTAGTGCCTAAAGAACCTTGGTAAAGAAAATAAATCCAAAAGAAAAGAGAAAACGCTTAAAAAGCGAAAAACGCTAAATTGAGCGTTAAATGACTGTAGGAGGAATACGACCTCGACAATGGTAATAGGTGGATTTAAAAGGCTTAATAATGCCTAAATAATATATGGGAGCAATTCCCGAAGAAAACGGATCCATAAAATGAATTAAAAACGCTAATAAAGCTTTAGCACACGTTTTTCGAGAAAACCTAAAAACGTGACTTTAAGTGGTCAAATGAACCCGTAAAAATTATAGTTCATTAAATAACTATAAATAAACATTAATGGGAGCTTAATAACTAATGAAATTAAAGAAACGAGAAAATTCTGGAAAACGGACCCGGTTAGTGAATAGTGTTAAACCGGATAATTAACAAGCGTTTTCTGTAAAAGACAAAAAAAAAACGCTCCAGCTCATGTAAACTGTAGGGGCCGGTTTTTAATTAGATACAACAGCCCCCTTTCTAATATTAGCTAGTTAGAAAGAAAAAGAAAACAAGAAAAAGCAAAATGGTAAAAGCACCTTACCTTCTCTCTCTCATCTCATTTCTCCTTTTTCCTTTTCTCTTTCTTCTTCTTTCCTCCTCACCAAGCGTCCATGGCTACTCCACTTCTCCTTCATGCTCTAGCTTCATTAAAGCTCCAATCACAAAAATAATCACATATTCTTCATCCCCTCAACTAGCTCTATCATTCTCTCTTTTTAAAATTCCAAAAAGATGAACTTCATCTCCATGGGTTTTTCCCATTTGAAGAGAAAATGGCACCAACTTGGAGCTTGGAGTCTCCTCTCTCTCCTAAGGTAAAAATATGCAAGAAAAACTCATTTTTCTTCACCCTCCTTTCTTGACCAATTTTGCCCCTCTTTGATACCTCATTTTCTTCTTGTTTTGGAGCATTGGTTCAACACTCCAATGGTGGTGGAACCCTCCTTTTGATTCATGGGTGAAAGCCCCTCCAAACACTCCAAAGGTAAAACCCTAACTTTGTGCTTTAAGCCCTCCATTGAATTTGAGTAACTCTAAGGGTTTAGAATTTTAATTACACTCATTTTGTGTTCCTTGGGTGTTGGGATGGAGTTTGGCAACTCCATTCCCACTTGACCGAATTTGAGGAGAGGAAGAGCAAGAGGAGAATTCAAAAGAGAAACTTGTGAAATTAAGGTAAGAAATCTACCTTGAAGCTTGTTTTAATTTCTTTAGGATTTGGGATGGGTAAATAAATTAAGAACACAAATTATGAATTGAAATCTATGTGGGAAAATGTGTATAGTTGATTTTAGGGAGAATTGTGAAATATTTTGATTTAAGGGCCTAAGTGCCATTGCATTTGAGATTTGGAGCTATATTGTTAATGTGGTGAATTTTGGTTGAGCTTATCTGCTGGTAGGACCCTTGTAAAGGTGTGACTAGATTAGGAATGAAAAATGGTGAGAATGAATGTTTTAGGATGTGTTATGTTTATGGGGAGGTTATGGCGAAACTTCGGTAGAAAATGAGTGATTTTAGGTGACTTGGTAAGTGAGAGAACTTAAGTGTTTAGTTGGGTTGAGTAGAGATGTTTAGTAACCTTGAAATGGTATTTGGATAACTAGAAGGAAGAGATAAAAATCTGTAGCAAAATGACTTATGAAAATCTTAGAATTTCAAGAAAAAGAGTTGGTGTTTATAATATTGGAAATGAGAGTGAACTTGGGTTTTAGAAGTGAAAATGTATAGGAATGATGGGAATGGTAATTAGGTGATTTGGTAAGGTTGGTAAGAGGTAAAAACTAGCAAGAAGAAGTTAGAGATGCATAAGAGTGCAAAATGCAAAATGTGAGAATTTGAAGTTGTGAATTTGAGCAAGAATTGGGTAGTGCATGTGACCAAGGATTTGAGGTGGTTTAAGGAATGTTTTGAGGTGTTTAATTATGTAGGAAACTTGTGGAAAGTTTATGGAATGATTAGGGGTGGATTAAGGGTTGATTTGTGGTTGAAAAATCCACTAAGTAATAGTTTTTAGCAGGGTCCGGGACTTAGGATAGGAACCAAGTCCCGGACTGCATCAGAAAACAAGCCGAGACTGAAAATTTACATTGGTCCGGGACCTAGGTCCAGGACCAAGTCCCGGAACACTAGTAAAAAAATAGCCGAGAGTGAGTTTCTGCATTGGTCCAGGACTTTGGGTCCGGACCAAGTCCCGAACCACCCCCAGAATCCTCCCGAAAGTGTTTTTAAGGGTTTAAATGATGGGGGTTTGAATGGTATTGGTTTAGATGATGTTTAAGAGTTGTTTGGTGACCTTTAAAGGTCCTAAGAAGTGTAAACAAGTTTGAGAAGTGATTGAGAAAGTTGTGAGTTTAAGAACACTTAAGTAAAACCGAAATAACGGGATACCGGGGTAAGTACGGGAGTAGTAATTAATTACGTACTGTAACGCCTTAATATTAATAGAACCATTTGACATGTAATCAGTGGTTCAAGAGAAAGACTCGAGGATCAAGTGTGAACCGAGGAACGTGAGAACACCCGGTAAAGTTAACCCCGGTGAAAGGTATGATTTTCTCATGCCCTGTATCCTATCCTAGTTACTCTGATTTGTGTGCTTGTTTGATTGTGTGATCACCTAACAAGATAAATGCACGAATCAGACTGTTTGTACTCTCTTGTGCTTGTATGGTATTGCTTGTTGTTGGATGGTTGATTAAACTTGAAGTTTGTATAATTCATGAAATGTGTAAGTGTGGATGAATTGTTTGAGTGTGAATGAGCACTGTAGTGCGACTCATAGTTGAGTCTTGTTTGAGTAGTGACTCGTAGAGAGAGTCAAGTTGTGAATTAACAAAGACGTGGAAACACACTAAAACTATTGAACCAAGAAACGATAACGTTAACTTATGAACTCTCTAGGACGTGAGAGAAATGTACGGGAGAAGTAAGCTCCCGATAACGGTTAGAGAACCGATTTGATCTAATCCACAAAACAACTAATAGTGGAAGTACATAAGTAACCTCTATCTAGAGGATGGATTATTGTTCAAAATATGAACCTTGAATAAAGTATGGTAAGGGATCACCAAACCCCTTAGAAAGATGGTCGAATCCCAATGAGAGGAACCGACTAAAATGAACAATGTCCCGAACATGAGAGTATTCAATAAGTTGGGTAAAACCCTAAATCTTAGAATACTAGACATTGAGAATTCCCTAAGCTAATAGATGTTATCGAGAGAGATACTTCTAGGCTAATCCTTGAGATTGTGAAATGACTCCGAGAGTGGAGTTTTGGGAATTTGAGTAGTCCGGTAGAGAACTGGACATTTGAGAACTTGATGAGCTAAATGCATAGCTCCTTTTGTATTTGTAAGCCCGGTGGTGGGTCTTGTGTATGACCCTGCCCGGAGGTCGTGGGCAAAGACTTAAAAGATGCCTTTGAGTATTTGATTTGAGTATCTGATTGAGGTAGTGAATTGAGAACTTGAGTATTTGAGTATTGATTTGAGTATTTAAGTAATGATTTGAGTATTTGAGTATTGAGGACTGAGGTGAGACTCGAGAGACTTGAGAAATTGAGCTTGAGTGGAGAATTGAGTTGAGTATTGTAGAACTTGTTGAGATTGTGAGTAAGAGTACCCAAGAGAGTGGGTAAGACATTGAGCAATTGAGTAAGGCATAGTGAGGTAGAAACCCTCAAGCCTAAGTATAGAACATATTAAACTAACCCCTTGATGTGTGTGTGTTAGTGTTTGTGTTCCTTGTTGAACCTTGAATGTGTTAAAATACATATATAATGTATTGTTGCCTTGCATGTTGTTTGAATTAAAATGAATCGCATGCTCTCGACCAAATAGTCGGCGTACCCTCGTTAGTACGCGGGGTATGTGAATTTCATATGCAGCGTTTTGCTTAGCCCCTAGGGGCACCGTTTTTATTTTCCAGGTACAATGAAGCCGTCAACCGTTAGAGAGTGGGACAGGGTTGTTATTTAATATGGGTAGTTATTTGAGTAATTGTGTTTGTTGTATTGTTGGGAATTGTAGTAGACTCGGTATAGCAATGAATGGATATTGTAATTGTATATTATGGATTTGAGGGTTGTAATTGAATTGAGATTTGATTAAGGATTTGGGATGTATCGTTTGGTTAGAGTGCTCGGTATATGACCCATCAGACCGATATTGTATTTGTATTGTTTGTTTGGATTGGAATTGGCCTTGTTAGTCACGTGGGTGACTAACGGCGTGTACCACCCACCAGATGTAGTTTGAATTTCCGCTGCATTGTTGTTGGTAATTGAGACGGGTTAGGAGATAATGGTGTGATTGCCGGTAGGGGTGTTACAGTTACCGCCCTCACTCGCCCATATGAGTGATAAACTTTCAACTTAAAACCGAACACAATACGGAACATTTCCACAATGATAACAATAGATAGATAGCAGTTTACAGTTCTAAGATACAATCCATAATAAATCCCGTACACGTGAGCAACTAACGAATATAATACAACCTTGGTTTACAAACCCAAGTCCAAAATCAAAAGTGTATGCAAACCCTAGAAAGTATACCACTATCCAAAAAGTCTACGCCTCTGCGCCGGTAGTCTACACTCCTATAGAATTATTTTGTATTGTATGAAATCTGCCCCTGCTGAGTATGTTACTATGTAACCGTCATGCCCCCTTAGACCCCTCAGTAAATTAGTCGAGAGCATGCAATTCATTTTACATGCAATACCGTTTTAATAATAAAACTGTAAAGTAAAACAATTGTAATGGCCATACAATAAACACTCATAATTCATGCTTTTCACATAGCACACAACAATATATTATAAGCATACTAAACAACAAGGTGGAATAATACGAGAGTTATAAATGTACAATTTATTCTCGTTCTTGGCCTTTAAGCCTTAAATGATATTCGCCAATTATACGAGCTATCTAGATGTTCGTATTATTGTTTAGTTGAGAATATCTCATGCCTATGACAATATCTCGTTAAACCAATGTGTCTCTACACCACACCCCTATATTTGGTGGGTCACCAACGGCAAGTAGCCACCTCCAACGGTGGAGTATCAGACCAATGAAACATCTGGGATCATTGGAATTTATTTGAGCGAAAGGACCCGTATGCGGACATCCTCGCATCATGTTTGTGATCATAGTGCGCACCAAGAGCCACATCCCCTTGGATTTCTTCATACACTTCCTATATATATATATTTAAGTCACTGAATGATTAAGGTTTCTTAATCTATAACTCTAAGTTCAACTTAGGTCTTAGTGTAACATTTCGAATGTGTGCTATCAAGGTCTTATACGTAGTATCTCTAAGTGATTTATACCATTCGAATGTAATTATATAAGAGCGGCTTTAAACGGGCCGTTGCTCTACATCTAAGTAATTTCTTAGAAGTCTCAGATAATTGATTCGTTATTTTTTTGATAAGTGGGATATGTTTTGAATCCAAGACCTTTGGTTCGAGGATACCACTTCTCTACCGACCAAGCCACGAGGGCTTGACATAAAATGATTCATTATTATCCTATGCTATGACATTTTATTAATATGTCTCTTATCTTTAAATAAGATAACATTTCTTTGCCTTAGTTCAGTTTACGATTACGAACAAATAATATTGCATGACATAGCAATAAATTAGGAAACATTATAATATACAGTCAAGTATATTAATTCACACAAGCAAACATTTAATCTTGTAACAGATTCACACAAGTCTGAAATGAGGGGATCCTCAGAGACAATCAAGCCACATAACAACTTACCATGCCCCGTAATATATGCTAGCGTGAAGTCTCACGCTTGTGCGATAATCTTTGAAGCTCTACGATCTGGAATACGCACCACACTACGTATTAATATCCCATGATCGTAATACGGGTTGGTATCTCCGTACAATTGCTAATCCCACCCCCTCGATTTCCAACCCCATCATTGGCTAGTTGTTGTTACTCGGGTTTTCGAAATGGTTCGGGATTAGTTATGTCAACGCTTTAATTCATGTATTAATGACATTGTTGCATGTCTTATAACCCAGGATATTATCCTACTAACCTATCTCATTTTTATCATAGGTTTATTGTTGTATAAATATAAACATGTATATACATATATACGTACATAATATCATATTTGTACATTGTATAGTTCGTCACTACATTTTGTTTATACAATTTACCTTATAATATTTACTTCTCTTATAAGTCTCTTCTCAATTAGGAGTTTGTCAATGTTGACATTCTTGGTCAATTGAGTTGACTTGGTCAATTTCGTTGGCTTGACTAAGGTATTTAGTCAATGTAGTTATATAATTCACATTTTTAATATCTTGGATTGTATAATTCCTTTTTTAATTCAACTTTCCATATTTTAACTTAGACCTTTTGTAACACCCGCAACACTGGCCTAGGAGTTAGGGACGTTACACGCCGCGTAATACTATATACTATGCAAGGCTCTAAGCTAATATTCACAAGCGCATTAAAGGCCCAAACGAAATACTTGTATAAAAGTATAGAATATCAAAATGTAACGAGGTATTCCCAAACCCAAATACAACAACTGTCAAAATAGCAGTCAAAAGAGTAATTGTCAAACACTACTCAGGCTCGTAGGCTACAAAGAATAAACATGAATGTCTCAAAAGGACTGAATAAAACGTCGGCTAAACTCTAGAAGCTGAACAAAGTGATCCTCGCTGATCAATCTGCAATGTTAGTAAGAGTAGGGGAGTGAGCATCCAACTATGCCCAGTAGATGACTAACTTCATCAACCAGCATGCTCAAAACATTTATAGAATATTATCAAATTAGAAGTAGGCAGAAGAATAGCCACCATCCATGTCAGAAATCAGAAACAGAAGTCCAGTCATAATAGGACTAAATAGAGGCAAAGTAGACGGAATCAGAAACAGAGTGAGACACTAGTCAATCACAGCATACAGATAGAACGGATGTAATCCGTGAACAGAACGAGGAAACATCACTCGTGAACAAAACAGGTAGGAACCTATGAATAGAACGGGAAGAATACCCGTGAAAGCAGAAGGACGTCCTACATAGCGCGCTACGAGATAGCTAAACCAGTCATCCACGGTTCAGATACAGAGATAACTAGGTCCCAAAATATAAGCTTAAATACAAATAAGCATATGTGCACCAATGGCACCACAAAGCATATGGAAAGCTTGGAAATCAGTAGAGGAATCCAACCCCACAAACGGAAGTCAAAACGGAGCTCAAACGAGCAAGGTAAGGCGAAAATAGTGCCATGTCTGAACATGTCCGAACGTCGAAGTTCGGACACAAGTCGAGACTCAAAACAAAACAAGCCAAATGTCAGAACATGTGTCCGAATGTCAAAGTTCGGACACAAGTCGAACTGAAATCAGAGGAAGGACAGAGGAGTGTCCGAACATCAAATGTCCGAACATGTGTCCGAACTTCGACGTTCGGACACATGTTCGAACATTTGGCTGGTTTTGCTTTTGAGTCTCGACTTGTGTCCGAACTTCGGCGTTCGGGCACATGTTCGGACATGGCACTTTTTTTGCCTTACCTTGCTCGTTTGAGCTCCGTTTTGACTTCCGTTTGTGGGATTGGATTCCCCTACTGATTTCCAAGATTTCCATATGCTCTGCGGTGCCATTGGTGCACATATGCTTATTTGTATTTAAGCTTTTGTTTTGGAACCTAGTTATCACTGTATCTGAACCGTGGATGGCTGGTTTAGCTATCTCGTAGCGCGCTATGTAGGACTTCCTTCTGCTTTCACGGGTATTCTTCCCGTTCTGTTCACAAGTTCCCACCTGTTCTGTTCACGAGTGATGTTTCCTTGCTCTGTTCACGGATTACATCCGTTCTGTCTATATGTTGTGATTGACTAGTGTCCCACTCTATTTCTGATTCCATCTGCTTTAACTCTGTTTAGTCCTATTATGACTGGACTTCTGTTTCTGATTTCTGACATGGATGGTGGCTATTCTTCTGCCTACTTCTGATTTGATAATATTCTATAAATATTTGAGCATGCTGGTTGAGGAAGTTAGTCATCTACTGGGCATAGTTGGATGCTCACTCCCCTACTCTTACTAACATTGCAGATTGATCAGCGAGGATCACTTAGTTCAGCTTCTGGAGTTTAGCCTGCGTTTTATTCAGTCCTTTTGAGACATTCATGTTTATTCTTTGTAGCCTACGGGCATGAGTAGTGTTTGATAATTACTCTTTTGACTCCTGTTTTGACAGTTGTAGTATTTGGTTTTGGGAATACCTCGTTACATTTTGATATTCTATACTTTTATACAAGTATTTCGTTTGGGCCTTTAATACATTTGTGAATATTAGTTTAGAGCCTTGCGTAGTAAATAGTATTACGCGGCGTGTAAAGTCCCTAACTCATCGGCCAGTGTTGGGGATGTTACACCTTTAATTTCTAATGTTTTTATAACATAATCCTCTCATATATTAAGCTCCCCTTTAATATATTAAAATCCTTTTCCAATATATTTTAAATTTCAACTTTAATATATAACTGTAACACTCCTTATGTCCTTATAAATCAAGGTGCATTTTAAAGTTTCCTAAACTTATACTAACTTTTCTTAACTAGTATTTAACTTAATATTTGTTGTCACATAATGACATACTGGACTATATTATAAAAATCACTTAAAGGTTTTGTATATCTCGCATATACCCCTTAATTTCTATAAATTACATTCTCACCCCATTATTTATTACAACTTTACAATCTTACATTATACCATATGTTATAACACATTTATCTTGTATAATTATAACCCAAAGTTTCCAAAACTGTTTTCTATATTTCCGAACAAAACACATTCTATTCCAGATTTGTTTCACTCACCCAAATCTTTTGGAAAATATAATTTGACCCTATTTGTTATCACATTGTTACAATTTCATCCTTAAACTTTATGTTACACAATACTCACTTATATAATTCCAAAATTAACTCAGCTTCTTCCAAAACTCAGAACAAACCCCTAGTCCATTTTTATTTACGTAACAACCCCTAACTTTCCGTTATTACACTTTAGCCCCTAAAGTTTTGTAAAACTTACATTTAGCTTCTAAACTTCATTAACATTGCTATTTAAATTATTTCTTCACCTAAACTTGGTCAACACTCATTCTTACTCAAGGTTGACCACCAAGGTCCTGCCTCGACCAAAAATTTCCCATATTTATGGTTTTTACCCCAATCTTTTCTATGACTTTCATTTTAGTTCTTACCTTTACAAAAACTTATATTTTGCACCTAAATCCTTTAAAGGCCTAAATTTTTGCTATCATACAGATTACGCCAAATCTTGTTTATCTACACTTATACACTCACATAGCACTCATAAACTCACTAGAAAATTCCTTAATTCACTTAACAACCTTATGTCATTTTGTTACTTAAAACCCATTTAATGTTACCCATTTCTTAGGTAATTTCATCCACACTTTCTTAGATGATTTCACTCACTAAAATACCCCTTTACAACAGGTTTACTCACAAAAAAAGCTAACCAAATGCTTAAACCATAAAGTATTAAAAGCACTTAAACTCTTATAAACTTGGCCTAATGACATGGTCTTATTACAAACCATAATATAACTTAAAATTACACATAAATGTCTCAAAACACATAACACTCATGGCCTTACTTCTGTATACCCATATTTTTATGTTATTTACCAATTCACCCCATAATGTCTTAAACTTGACAATTATGTCATTAATTCACTTAAGTGATTAACCAAAGCTGGCTACATTAATTCCTAGTCATTTTAAGGTAAAAAATGACCATTTTCCCCAACTCACTCTCGACTTTAATATAATACACAAGTTAGAAATGCGTTAAAGCATAAAAATGTGTATTAAGGTTTTACCTTGTAATTTGAAGCTTAACACTTGGTTTCTTCCCACCAAATCTCGGCTATACATATAAATAAAGTTCTAGATTATATTTTTACACTAATATAAAGCCTAGGTGGTGATTAACAAGGTTTAGGGTTTAGATTTGTTCTTACCCTTGAAAATGACTTTTTCACTTGATTTTCTTCCTTGTTTGGTCTCGGAAGTTTGAAGGAGTTTAGCTCAGTTTCTTGACATGGATTTAACAAGAAAAATAAGACATGATTAATATCTAGGAATGAACTAATCATAAAGGGAAATCATAAGTCATAAGATGAACCTTTGGAGATGAATTTTACCTTGAAATTTCAAGACTTCTCCTTCGTCATTCTCGGCCTAATTTTAAGCATTGTGAAGAGAGTTAGTTCTCTTCAAAAGTCATACTAAGGATGATGATTTAGGTACATAGAAAGCTCTAATTTAACTCACCCTTGAACACCTCCTTAAGAGTGGATTTCCTTGTGTTTTCGGCCACCTCTTTAAGAGTTGGATAGAGCTAAGGACTCTAGCATGAAAAGGAGAAGAAAATGGGTGGAAAGATTCATTGGTTTCAGATATTAATGAATCATAAGGAAGGTAGAAGCTTAGAACACATTTTTACCTTAAGGAATAGCTTTGTCTTTCTTTGCTCCAAACTTGATTTTTCTACCGAAAATATACTCCCTTTGCTTCTTGATATCAACTAGGTTTAGAGAAGGGAATGAGTTGAATGTTGGCTCATTGGATAGGTATTGAAAAGAGGAGAGAATGGAAGGTAGCATGAATTAAGAGTTTACCTTATGCTCTTGGAGTTGTAATTATTCTTCCCTTGCTCAAGAACACAAAATGGTTGAAATGGAGAGCATGGAAGTGTAAGCTCTCGGCTGCAATGAAGTGTGGGGGAAGAGAGAGTTAAATTTGTTTTCTTATGTCTTAATGGTTAAAGCATGGGTCTTGAATAGTATTTGATGACTAAGCTAGTTTATGAAGATATTTTGTATCAAATTTATCAAGGTGTCATCCACCCATTCCATATTGCCGCCCACATTTTGATTAAAGTGGTAAAAGAGTTTTTTTGCTTCATTTGTAATATTATGACTTATATCATGTGTTAGTTTGTTACCAACATGATTTAGATGTTCATTGTCTCACTAAGATTCAACCTCTTAGTGTTTGTAATTTGAATGTTGTAGTTCAAAATGAAGATTTTATACCTCACACTTTCATAGAAGCCAATCAAAGTCGTCACTAGAGAGAAGCCATGAAGAAGAACCACAAGCTTTGCAGAGAATAAAATATGGGAAATCCCACTCTGCCTAAGGGGAAGAAATTTGTGGGCTGCAAGTGCGTGTATAAAGTCAAATTACATGCTGAAGGCAACGTAGAAAGGTATAAAGCCCGAATAGTGGTCAAAGGATATAGTCAAAAGATAGGAATTGATTATAATGAGACCTTTTCTCCAGTTGTTAAAATGGCTGCAATAAGAACTCTTATTGCTCTTGTTGTCAAAAGAAATCGAAGAGTTGAATAGCTGGACGTAATAAAGCCTTTTTACATGGGTGTAGAAGTCTACATATATTTACCATAAAGAATTGAGGTGGATGGAAAGGATCAAGTTTGTAGGCTGAAAATATCTCTTTATGGGCTTAAGCAAGCATCTCGCCAATGGTATGCTAGATTGGACGAGTCTCTTAATATCTTGGATACACCAACTCTTATAATGATTACTCGTTGTTCGTTAAATATAAGAAAGTTTGATTATTTTCTTTGGGATTTATGTCGATGATGTGCTGATATGTGAAGCTGATGGTGAAGACATTTGAGATCGGAAAAAATGTCTAAATAAGGAATTCAAAATTAAAGATTTAGACTAGCCGCATTATTTAAATTACACCCCCACCCATGATGTTTGGGGAAATTACACAACCACCCATGTGGTTTCAAAAATTACTTTCCCCGCCCATGTGGTTTTCGCTTTTTTACATCCGGCAACTTTTCTATTTTTTGTCCAACTTAAAAGATGCTTTAATGGTGTCCAAAGTTGATGAAACTTTACACGGACGAGGCTAAAGTGTTATATTTTGGTTTGACACGAAATCTAAAGTTTTTCAAGCTCATATGTGATCCGTGGGACCCAATAAAACACGTGACATGTGAACGTGTGTTTATTGGGTCCCACATGTCACATGTGAGCTTAAAAAACTTTTAATTTGACACTGGACCAAAATATAACACTTTATCTTTGTCCGTGTAAAGTTTCATCAACTTTGGACACCATTTAAGCATCTTCTAAGTTGAACAAAAAATAGAAAAGTTGTTGGATGTAAAAAAGGGGAAACCACATGGGTGGGGAAAGTAATTTTTGAAACCACGTGGGTGGGATGTGTATTTTCGTCAAACGTCATAGGTGGACGATGTAATTTTCCCTTATGAGAATGAAGTTTGTATGGACAAATATTGTAGTGAATTGATCAGTGCATATAACATTGAGGGTGCTTGAATTGTGGTCAATTCATTGGATCCTAATGCTAAGTTTCTGACCAAGGATGGGGACAATATTCTCAATCCTGAAGATTACAGACTGTTTCGTGGGTAAGTTGAACTATCTAATCAGTGACCAACACTGGGCCACATATAAGTTTTACAGTTCAACTTCTCAGTCAAATATCACAACAACCATGTAAGAGACACATGAATTCTTCTCTACGAGTTTTATAGTACTTGAAGGGAACTATGAATACTAGCTTGTTTTTCTACATAACATATGATACTAGCCTAATAGCCTATTGTGCTGTAGATTACACATAATGTATCAGTAGTAGGGGATCGCTCAATGATTTCTACATCTTTTTGGGAGGATCCCCTATTTTTGGAAGTCCAAGAACCAACCTTTTGGTTTCTCTATTTTCCGCAGAAGCTGAATACATAGCTATGCGCCGTGCACTACAAGAAAAAGTAGTTTTGGCTACCGATGAATTGCTACTACACACATACTGGTATCTAAATTAAACAAATTGCTACTGATTTTTAATGTTATTAACAAAGTGGTTGCTATTGTGCTACAGGAGCAACAATGGTACTAAAGTGGTTGCTATTGTGCTACAGGAGCAACAATGGTACTAAAATTTGTAACTAATAGCCAAATGTCTATTGCCTTACAAGACTGCTACCATCAATAGTAGCTATTTTATCTTTCATCTTGGTTCTTTCAGTAAACAAAATTTTGCTACCAATATCTATAGCTAAATGATTGAATTGTTGCTGCTGGATGATGCTAATTCAATCATGGTAGCTATTGTACTACTATTTGAGTAACAAGAGTAAAAAATATTATAATTAGTAGCTATCTTGCTACTATCTTAAAAGTTGCTACGACCTATTAGATACATGAAATTATGAACTGCTACTGATACTTGATTAGAGTTGCTATTGTACTACTATTTGGGTGACGATAGCAAATAGTTTTAACAAGTAACTAAATTACTACTATCTTTAATTTCAAAATTGCGACCGACTAATAATGCTAATAAAATTTTAGCTGATATCATGCTAGAATATAAGAAATGATATAGCTAATTATTTTCAGCGGTAACAAAATTTATATTTTCTTAGAACTTAAACATGTGATTACTACATAATTCAAAATACTATAGTGCCATGGTGGATATATTATCTTCTTATATAAATATTTAATTTTTATAGTTTTTTCAATATAATATATTTTACTTCTTACCTTTTAGCTATCGAAATAAAAAAACACCATATGTAAACAAAAAGTTTCTAATTCTGAAAAATTATTAAACTACATACCACTACAAGAATTTATTTTATCATATAGGATATATCTAACATAGTATTTTTTTGATATTTATAATATTTTTAAGTCTCAAAGTGTCGCACATATTAATAAAATATAAAATAGAGTACAAGTAATAATAATTTTGTACATATGTTGGTTAAAATTTGTAAAATAATATAAATTAGTAGTAATAATAATTTACGTTATTAAATTATGTATATTTAATTTAATACCGTTTTTATACATTTTACTATATACTGCTTTTAATTTACAAAGCCACATAAACTAATAAAACATAAAAAACTAAAAGTCGCAACAATTTAAATTAATTGATGTGTTGGTTAAAATTTACAAAATAAATAGGATATATATATGTATATATGTATGTATAAATTTATAAAAATGTTTTGTTATACAAAATTAATAAAACGTACATAATATATAATATATATTAATGTTTTTAATTTACAAAACAACACACAAATGAATAGGATTTTGAAAAATAGTAAATAATAAAATTTAAATTAGCTGAGATTATGCAAAAAATACATCTATTTAAATTTAAATATATTATATTATATAAAGTTACAAAAAATATAATATATTATTTAGAAATTTTAATTTTCATAAAATGATATATATTACATTAGTTCTTGTAACACTATATAATAATATTAACAAAATAATTAGCTTTATATATATATATATATATATATTATATTTTAATATAATTTCTAACACATTAAATGATATATATGTATATTTTTTTAATTTTAAGCCAACATATTGTTAAATTTTTAATTTTTTCTATTTTGATCGCATATATTAATTTTGTAATATTATGTAAATTAAAATATTAATGTAGAGACGTATATCTATTTTATTAATTTTTATAAATCACTGGTTAGATCATGTCTCTACATTTTTATTTATATTTATAGTATCTAGCATTCAATATATACATATATATATGGAGAATAACTATCATGGCATAATTATTAATATAATCTATACCTAGTCCACACTTTATGGGATTGATTTGGGTCATCATATTTCCATCAAATTTCATTTAGGGGTCGTTCTCCAAACACAGGTTTTCCTGTCATTATAATAAAGCTGCATGTGTTGGTTTAATGAACCCTGATATGCCATGTGGTTAACAAGCCAAGTAATATATAAATTGACACCTGTCTCTACTTTTTTATTAATGTCCTTAAAGTTGTGATAATGTGATAAAAGAACAGACCTTAGTCTCATTTCCTTGTTAGCCTGGACAATGGTATGAATTGGGTCCGTTTGACTTCTTCTCTCTTATATTCCCGCCTTACGTAATTAAGAAATTGCTGCTGGTACAGTATCAAAGATTTTTTACTTGTAGACGTGTAAACATAAAATTGTTTAGGAAATAAATAGAGAGAGGGAAAGAAAGATTATTGAATAAGATCTTCAACTTTTTTTTTAAAAAAAAAGAATAAGATCTTCAACTTATGGGTTTCCATTTCTTTAGCACTTCAAACGATGTCGTGAAATTGGACTGACAATCCTACTAACAGAAAGATTGATTTATCGTGGGATTCCATTCGGTGTGTCCTCTTTGGTGAGTTGAGTGTTCGATTTTATCTGATTTTATGGTAATTCATCTTTAGTTAGTGCTTACTTACGAGATGAAGAACCACAAACGCTTTCCAGCATTGTTTAGTCCTGTCGATAAGTGCTCTGAGAATTGACGAGTTGTGCCCTTTTTTAATTAGAACCCTAATCCCCTAACTATTTCCAGTAGTCTGCAAAGCCAATCGAATTTTTGATTGTATCTTTTTTTTTTTTTTCTGTTTGAAGATGAACGAGGACCCTAAATATTTGCAGGAACGATGAGCCATGATCCGATCTTTCAACATAGTCGGAAATTGGGCAGGAATAGTAATCATAGAGAAGAGGATGAGAATTGTGAATTGAACAAACGCAATCGACTGCCAAACCTGTTTCAGATTGACGAAGAATTAGTGCAGCGGCCGAATGAAAAGAAGCCAGGGAATAAGAGTGCTACTGGAAACAGACGAAAAGTAGATGAAGCAATGAAGTCAAGGAAGAAGAAGAAGAAGTTGGAAGAAATACATAGCCTGAGAGAGTACGCGAGGTCTCTAATAGAGGAGATAAAATCCACTAGAGAGAAATTGTTGTTATGGATGGTGGATGAGCTCAATAACTTGGAGTCTTATTATGATGGCGTCACATCTTCAGTCCAACCGGTTGTTGCTGCTACTGATTTTACTAGGAAGAAGAAAGTTAACGACACTCACCACCTCGGCGAACACTTGCAATTCAAATCCAAATCTTCAACAAAAGCTAATCAACCTTCAATTGCTGATTTAGTAGCGCATTCTCTATCTCCAATTGCTGCAGTTCCATTGGCTCTGGAGGATAATGGAATGCTCGAGAGTATGATACCAACTTCATCTCCAAGTAAGGATTTCTTAGCTGATGGGTTTTCTGACTGGTCAATTCCGAACCCACAGTACCTGACTTTGCCCACCGTGCGTCCCAGGACACTCACCCGTGCCACAACCTGTCCCATGTCGACGACCTGGAATTTCCAATCTCTTATACTTGATGACTCGAAGAGGACTCGGCAGGATGCCCGAACTTGTTTGCAAAACAATGATTCCCTGGGTCGCCGGCATAGTAGTAATAACGGTAGCAATGCTGCTGCTTACAACCCTACAACTGAAAGTTATGGTGGAGGTGGGGGTGGTTCTATTTTTCTCTGTGAGTTAGTTGGTGGTGGTGGTGGTGGTGGGTTCAATTCTCCCAGCAATCTAGATCAAGTTACTTCCACATCAGCACCACAATTCAACGACGAGAAGCAACGAGCCTGAGCGGTAGTATGGAGTCAGTAAGGCGTTTCCCTCATGGCAACTGTGGACAAAGTAATTGAGCCAACGACAAAAGTTACAATTTTCTCGAAAAACTTCTGTACGAATCTGATATGTCTCACAACTAGATAGGTCGAGATTTCTCCTTGAAAATTGATGGTAATTTGCTTTTCCAAATTTCTGACCATTGTTCGACAATATCTACTTTGAGTTTTTTAAGCGTTTTACTTCTCTGTTTTTTGTGCAAAGTCCTAGGTATCTTTTGACAATTTAAAACATTTATTTTGGAAAAAAGTCTAAACACATGATATTGTTACAAAGGAAACAATTCTTTAATTTTGTCTTTTCATAAGGCTAAAAGCTTGGAAGCTGAAACATCTGTATTGAAGGTATCAGAAGATGATGACTGATTCATAAACTAAATAAGGTATAGTGTGTGGTTGTGCTACAAAAATAAAACAAATAAATTCTAAGTTTTCTTCCATTTTTTGTTGGTGTTGAAGATAAGAAACCAATGCATTGGGTCAAGTTGAAACAGTTGTGTACCCATTCTGATATGGGGGTTGGGGATCATGGGCATCCTTAATTGCAATAAAGCCTTGTTAGCAAAACAAGTATGGCTTATTCTAAAAAAACCTTGATCTTTAGTTGCCAAAAATCTACAAGTTGTTTACTTTCCAGGGAAGCACATTCTTTAGTGATGCACCGAGCAAGAGGGACAATTCGATTTGGAGCATTATTAACAATCTAAATGTTATCAAAGATGGGGATTATATGAAAATAGGGAAACTCACCAAGGCTAAAGTTTGGACTAATACGTGCTCTCCAAGACCTCCTACATTCAGACCCTTCAGCCCTTGTCCTATCTAGGGTAATAGTATATGTGTCACAATGTTTTTTAATCTCAAAGAGTCTTCGTGGAATTAATAAACCATTCATGCAAATTTCCTTCCTATTGACAAGGCTCTGATCTCGAATATTCAGATCATTGAAGATACAGAGGATGTGTGGACTTGGGTTTACTCTACGTTAGAAGATTATTTAGTTCAGTCAGGGTATTTTGCTATCCTCAACACCAGAAATCAGCCAAATGCTTCATATCAGAAAATTAATCAAGGAAGATTATGAAAAGAATAACGAACCAAATCACCCCCTCCCCGCCGGGCCAGACTTCTGTAATGGAAAATAATGAACAAAAGTTTACCTTGTATGCAAACTTGGCTAGAAGGATTGGAGCTTCTCCAAGATGCCATTTCTATGGAATGAATGAAACAAAACTTCATCTTCCGTTGAATTGTTGGTCTCCTAAAGAGTATTAGAGGAATATCATCGACTTAAATATGCTCAGTAGAGATACGGGCTTTGCAAGATTGGTTGATCATCAAGTCAAATTCACACGAAGAGCATAAATTATCAAAGGATATCAATATGATGTGGTCTTTGTATGATGCAAAAAGTAGAGTTAGACATTCAGAGGATGTTTCTCTTATCGACTCTATAAAGTAAATGTGGCATTTATAAACTCTTATGTTAAATCATTACCAGCTATGAGTGTTTGTTCAAACTGTGGTTGATGTTGAATTAACCGATGGATTCAAACTTATATCTTCTTGCCGTCGCAGAAGGAAAGAAGAACAAGTTATGGCACGTGGTATTATCTCAAACAGTAATGGTTCAATCATCGCGGCTTATGACTGCAAATTCAGGGCTATTATTGACGACAAGGATCTAGAAGAACAATCCATTGCTTTTGGGATGAGATGGGCAATACAATCTGGATACAAAAGAGTAATGAATGATATTAAAGACCAAGCTCTCCTAACTTGGTGTATGCAAATCAAAACTGGAGCTCGGGTAACTCTCTACCGATAAGGTGAATCAGCTTATTTTGAATTTTGATGCTTGTATCTTTGGAAGATGTAGAAATATCCAAGATAATTTCTCTACCTTCTTAGTAGCTAATTTATTTAACAGGGCTGGAAGATTTGGACTTTGCTCAACTTACCGAGAGGAATAGCATTGGCATGTGAACAGGGCTGCTATTTCCTCCCCTTTTGTAATGAACCAGTTTAAACTCTTATATGAATGAAGGAATCAAACTGAGTAATTGTGACTCCATTTCCATTGAGCACGCAGAATCTCACATTTTAAGCTCATTGGGGTTAGTTACGGTTTCTATTTACAATGGTGATAGTCCAGGCAAAATTCATAATATATCTTTACAAAATTTAATAATTTATAATATATCTTTTTTTTGAAATGTCCATAATATATCTATGAAAAGTTTTAAATTCATAAAATACTCTTAATCCGTGTAGATCATGTTTCATGTTCAAGATATTATATTTTTTTTATTTTGGGATATTTTTGTAAACTTTTAAAAAATATTAAAAAAAGATATATTATTAACTTGGAATATGACTTACAAGAGTCATTACTCAAAAGCACTTTACGGGTATATCATGCACGTATTTTGAAAAAATGGAATATTATGAATTAGCAAAATATTAACAGGTATACTTTTCAAAAAAAAAAATGTTAACAGGTATATTATGATTTTTGGTGGTTGTCGAGTGGACACGCAGAAAAAAAGAGGCGCAAAATACTTACCTATAACCAACTGTAGCCGGATGGCTACATATTAAGAGGAGGGGGAGCGCGTCTAACAATTTTTTTTTTTTTTTTACGTAATATGAACTTCTATTTTCATTTTTCTTTTTTAAAAATTTATTATTTTTCTTATTCTATCATAAAACTTTAAATTATTATAATTTTTAATATATAAGTCCAAAATAAAAAATAATTATATTATTGTTCATCTAAATTCAAGCTCTTCAAAACAAGATCAGTCATGAATATATTTTGATAATTTTTTAAAAAAATTATTTTACGTGTATACGACGATACACTAAAACGATAAATGATTCATTAATTTTATATTATGATTTATTAAAAATTAATTATGATCCATTAATTAATAAGTGGTGAATTCGATGTTTTTAACTTTCTTAGGTAGGTTTTGAGGTGCTTTGGGGTTGGGTAATCTATTTGGAAGCTGTTATATACTTTAATGTGATGATGTACATATTATAATGTGACAATGTACATGTTCTAATGTGAGAATGTACATGTTCTTTAATGAACATCTGTACATGTTTTTATGGCCATCTGTACATGTTTGTATGACCGTCTGTACAAGTGTTGTTCCTTATATGTACATGTTTTAATATAAGGATGTACATATTTAATGATTCGTACATATTTATATGACTATCTATATGTTTTTAATACGAGGATGTACATGTCTTTACGTGAGGATGTACATGTTTTAGTGAACATTTGTACAAGTTTGTATGACCATCTGTACAAGTTTTCTTATACATTTTATATTTTATACATGTAAAAATAATTTTTTTAAAAGTTGTCAAAATATATCCATGACTGATCTTGTTTTGAAGAACTTGAATTTAGATGAACAATGATATAATTTTTTTTCATTTTGGACTTATATATTAAAAGTTACAACAATTTAAAGTTTTTATGATAAAGAAAATAAAAGAAATAAAAAATCTTTAATAAAAAAAAGAAATGATATGCGCCTTGAAAATAGAAAAGAGAAAAAAGAAAAAAAAAAAACAAAATCGTGCTCGTGGACGCTGATGCAGCCATTTGGTTGTAGGCAAGACAGCCGTAGGTGGACGTCGATTTGTTGCTGTTTCTATTCACGGTGGTGCTGTGCTGTGTCGACTAACACTTTCGTTTGAAAAAAAGAGTGGACAGTCAGATAGACTTCAACAATATTTCGCCAATCAAAGAGATAGCTGATCGATCTGAGCGGGGGCAGGGGAACAAAGAGGTATTACGATTCTTGATAGATAGGGTTTAGGAGGGTGGTTTAGTTGCAGAAATCAAAATATAAAGCCATGTGGCTATTTGCTCGAAAAGGGGCATCTGGGTTCTCATATTATTCAACCGCAGAAGAAGTTACTGATGGGATTGACGGGAATGGTCTCACGGCCATTGTCACTGGTAAGTGGTAAACTCCTTCTCTAAGTTAATCCCAAATCTTTCTTGTATATTGTTGGTAGATTCATGTTCATCTTATGTCATGGGTCAGACACTATAATTTGACCTAATTTGAACTCTGCTTTTCCGCCTTGGGTTTTGTGTTGATGCTTTATTGTTTGTATAGTGGGTTCATCCAATGGCAAGAATTATCTTTGCTTCACTTCTTGTCTCGGTGATTGAAATGTTACAGTATTGCTTAATTGCATTCCTGGCGAGTGCTAGTGCTCAGTGCATTTGTTAGTCCAGAACACATCAAAGCTCATACTCGATTGTCATATTCTCATAAATGATGCTACTTAAGGTGGCTTTTGTCGCTAAGTACTTGGGGAGAAAGAGTTCAACTTCGATTCAAGTCAGCAGCACACTTCTAGAAAGTCTTTTTTTTTACTGATCTGCTGCATTTGCTTCTTGATTGAAGAACTTTTTTTTTTTCTTCCGTTATCTAGGAGCATCAAGTGGTATTGGAACGGAAACAACGCGTGTTCTTGCACTGCGTGGGGTGAGTGTTGTTATGGCGGTGAGGAACACTGATGCTGGTAGAAAAGTTAAAGAAGATATAGTCAGAGAGATCTCCTCTGCTAAAATTGAGGTTATGGAATTGGATCTCAGCTCTTTTGCTTCTGTTAGAAAGTTCGCATCAGAATATATCTCCTTGGGTTGGCCTCTCCACATCCTCATGTATGTAAGGCAGCTACTGACGGTAAACAATCTCGGGTCTTGATTGATCAACACATCAGTACTCCTACTAACTAATGTGGTTTTCCCTCTCTTCTGAAACTGTAGAAATAATGCTGGAATAATGGCTACCCCGTTCAAGTTATCAAAAGACAACATAGAGCTTCAGTTTGCCACAAATCATTTAGGTAATAGTACATTCTGCTGTTTCTGCTCCTCTTAATCTGTCACAGGATATGCTGATTTTAGATACTGAAAAAGAACAGCAAATTGCTCACTACGTTGTTGTTTGCCATTCAGGTCATTTTCTGTTGACCAATCTGCTTCTGGATACAATGAAGAGGACTGTGAATGAGAGTAACAGAGAAGGGAGGATTGTGATTGTCTCATCAGAGGCTCACCGGTTTGCATACAGGGAGGGTATTCGGTTTGGCAAAATCAACGATGAAACTAAGTAATTTCTTGAGAACACTTTTGCTGAATGTTAGCAAAGCATGGTCTGCATCATGGTTGGTAACTGTTATACGTTAATAGTAATTGTTAACGGTTCTCTTTTTTTAGTGTAGTTATAACAGCTTGGGTGCATATGGGCAGTCGAAGCTTGCAAACATTTTACACGCTAAAGAGCTAGCAAGGCGACTAAAGGTAGTTTAGTGTGTTATTTTCTTGTTTTGAGAAACATAATCTCCAATCCTAATGATGTTTATATTGTCATTTACATATCTTCATGATGGTTTTATTAACTCCTGATGAACAATGTTTGAGCTACACACACACTTGTACATAGTTATAATATTACGTAATTAATGTTTGCATCTTAAACATTGACTGTTTGGTTTGGCTATAATATCCTGATAATAAATTCTTGGTTTAAAGGAAGAAGGGGCTAACATAGCAGTGAATGCACTCCACCCTGGATCGATTGTGACCAATCTTCTACGTCACAGAAGCTATATCGACAGTAAGCTAGCTCCTGTGTTGTGTCCATTGTCAAGCGAAAAAACTACCAAATTAATCCGTTTTCTGAGGAAGAACATGATACAAATTTCTTATATCAGTTCATTGTTTCTTGTTATGTGTGCAGCTTTGATCAAAAGCGTTGGCAAAATGGTGCTGAAAAACGTTCAGCAGGTGAAGTTTTTTTTTTTAATCTTTTTGACATTTATAAGATTTTCTTCTTTAAAAATGGGTAAGAGAAAAAATTACCTTACCTCTCTTCATGAAACGGTGGCATATTTTTCATGTGTATATAAATAGTAGATGTATATCTTTTGTAAGTAGGTAATATGTAATGTGAATGATGTTGTGCAGGGAGCTGCAACGACATGTTATGTGGCATTGCATCCGCAAGGGAAAGCCATAACAGGGGAGTATTTCATGGACAGCAACATAGCCAACACAACTTCTCAGGCAAGAGATCCGGAATTGGCCAAAAAGCTATGGGATTTCAGCTTGAGCTTAACCGATACAGATCTCAAGTAAAAACCTTGACTTGAATTTACTTATTAGTTCCTTCCCCGGGAAACTGTACAATCCGTCGCTCCACAAAAAATACTTACTAGGTTTGAACTGTTTATTTTACCCCAAGTGAATGTAACCTCTTTAAAACAATATAGTCAGCTGGCCGTGTACGAATTGTCTTCTGTCATCTTCATGAAATAGCTTCCATTTGCTCACTTTCACACCACTTTCAGAATCTAGCTAGTGGCGGTTTTTTTTCGTGAACAAACTGAAACTGATAGGATTAATCTTAGTATCAATGATGCTAGTTGGAAAGTCATCCAACCACACAATGACACGGTTCTAGTCCAGATGCCTAGTTCCGGTCCAGATCCCTTGGTCCTCGACTCCAAGTTATGGCATCATTCCCAAAATTTCTAGGCGCTGGAAAAAACCATCTGTTCCCTTGGGAAATGATTGACCACAACTGTCCCCTTTCGTCTCATTTATTACCTACTGGCTAACTGGCTTAGATTGGGCTCAGACTTTTGGAGTAGTTGCATGTGACTCGCTCAGGAATTGGTGGGCCTGGGTGCCTGGATTATTATGGGGAAGAAGAAATACTCAGAGATCCGTTCTGCTAAAACTGAGGTTATGGAATTGGATCTCAGCTCTTTTGCATCTGTTAGAAAATGGCATTAGAATATATCTCCTTGGGTCGGCCTCTCCACATCCTCATGTATGTAAGGCTGCTACTATAAGATAAGATGGGAAGCAATGTTGGGTTCTAATCGATAAATCTGTGCTCCTCCACTCTAATCTTGGTTCAAAAAACGAATGGTGGCTATTGTATTTAAGTTATTTGTTTCTGTGTGCAGCAATGATAAAAACCGTTTCAAGTCTGCTGATAAACGTTGAACAGGTCATTTTTTTTTTTTCTTCTTTACATGTTCATAATAAGGGTTTTGTTCTTTTCAACCGGCTAAGAATGCAACGGCTATCAAAACAGGACCCTTTCGCCTTTCACAATTTGAAGCTGGATGAGAATGTTCCATCAGTTGTGTCACTTGGTAGATATGTGTGATTTGAAAATTTTGACTTCATTCGGATCACAAAGGTTTTGTTTGACATGACTGTTTTTCGGATGTTTTAGTCCGGCTGTTTTGTGGTTGTTTTATATGTGGTGGTATATTATTAGAGTAGAACGTAAGATCTACATGGAATCACAAAGATACACCTATTTATGCCACAATATACTAGACGAACAGAACCAAAGTAAATGAGAAATTTTCATTTTATGAATTTTCACGGTTAATATACTGTTTTAAGCTTTAACAAGTGATCAGTAGTACCTTCATCGTATCAGATTTTGAGAATAACGTAGTAATCTAGTATCTGCTTTTTTTTTTTTGTTTTTTCTCAATTTGGAAGCAAACATATATTCTTATACTAACAGCACCATTCACTATTTTTATTTATTTATTGTCAATTTTCTCAAATTCACAGCAAACATATATTCGTATACTAATAGCACCGTCCACTAATTGTTTTTTTCCTTGCAACATATACAACAAAACCATGACAAAATACTATTGAACTTTAGGAACAATCGAAAAGTTAAAGTTTAGGGCAAACTTTAACCTTAAATTGAAGAAAGAGTGCATACATAGGAGGTATGAATATATGTTACTCCAAGGTGTAGGTGGTACTTATTTGCCAATATATACTATATTATGAATCTTGATACTTGGTGCATTGCAGGGAGCTGCTGCAATAACGACATGCTAAGTGTCCGCCAGGAGAGTATTTCAAGCATAGCAATATAACTGGATAGCACGAAATCTGAAGTTGGCAATTAAAAGAAACTATATATGAAGTGTTACAGACGGATACTACAGATCCCAGGTAAAAATAAAAAATAGCATGACATGACATTCAATTCTTTTGCCCGAGGAAGTGTACAATCTGTTGCTGCACAAAATAAAATAGAAAATTCGTAGTTTGAGTGTGTGGGTTGATGATAAATAACCATTGTACCATAAGATGAACAATTATTGTATGTCGGCTGTTTTGTAGTTGTTTTGGTGTTACTGTTTTGTAGGTGTTTTATATGTGGTAATATATTATTGTGGTGGAATGTAAGACTCATGTGGGACCACACAAGACCCAACCATTTGTCACAAATATGCAACCAAATATGTCAAATGTAAAACAGGGCCTTAAACAAAAAATATAGCTTTTTTAGACCCCGGTCAGGTGAATGTAACCACGCCACTTTTGAACAATACGGTGTGTAAAAGTAAAATTGTGTCCTCGATCTCCATGTAATTATATTCACATCTCTACTTCTTCTAGGTCGTTTTCCGTGTTTACCAAAAAAGTAGTAAGTACATATCATATGCAGGACAGGGGGCAGGGCTAACTAGACTAATTGTGAGAATAATAAGAAAGTGTATGAGAAACAGAGAAAGCGGTGCACATCGATGATCTTCATTGATTGCACAACCAATATATCATGCTATTAATTAAGAATTGGTTGTCACTCTCCATCATCACCTTCAATTCAAGTGTTTCTAAAATTAACCACTACAATTATAGTGTCCTACCCATTTCCCTATTCATAACCGACGAAACGCCCCCCAAAAAGTTTATTATTAGCTTCCTACTACTACCCAAGTCAGTCGTAGTCTCGTAGAGGTTAAAACATAAATAGTACAGGCGAGTCGAGGCGATTGTCATTATCCTACTAGAATTCATTAATGCATGCTTCCAAATTAGGTTTCTATGCTATGCATGATGCTTCCGATTTTTTTTTTTTTTTGATAGAACTTGTCGCATATATCATATTAAAAACCATTTGGAGGGGTAATAACTTGCCGCCCCTCCAACCTTACAAAAGTTTGGTGCCTCAGCACCTCAGTTTCCAGTTTTGTAGACTGGATGAGCTTACTTGGGGCAGTGGTTTTGTCCCACTGCACCCAGTCAAAAGAGCGGTTACAACATCTACTTGCAACTACCGCTGGAAAGTTTGAAAGAGTATCATTACACATACAAAGTCTTATCTCCAAACCACTACATAGAATCGATTCAAAATTAGGAAACAAATGGGGGGCTTCATATCTTACATCCAAGATCGCTTCCATCTTCTTCATTGTTTCATGACAATTGATTATCACCATCATCTTGCGATATCTTCTAATCACCGCTTGTTGCAGTCCATAGCAAATGGTATCCATCTCCAGCTGAGAGTTGGAAGCATTGCTCCTTGAAATCCTGTTAAAAACTAACTCCACATCACCCACCAGCAAAATGAATATACCACTACAAATGAGATTAAAACCCATACTTCTATTACTAGTAGGTTTCTTATTCAATGTCAGTAGTAGTCAGTGTGTAAGAAAAAAAAGGTTAACTCTAGATTGTGGACAGATAACTTCATTGAAGAAAAAACAAGCTCAATTCTGCCACCATTATGACATCAGATAAGAGCTAGCTAGGTAGTAGGATATTGGTTGGCATTAGAGCTGATGAAACCCAATCTACGCCGGTGATCCGATCCGGTCCGACCAGAAAAAAGTTCAAAAAATCAGGTTTAAAAAAAAATCGGACGGGTTTAAACAAAAAAACTAGACTTGAATTAAAAATCGGCCGAACTCCAATAAAATTGTAGACCCGGAATAAAACCCGACTGAGCCTGAATTTAAATATATAATACTATTTAAATATATATATAGTAATGTAATTTTTATATAATATTTATAAGTTTTTATTTAGAATTTTATTAATTATTTAATATTTTTTTGGAATTTTTTTATTTTTAAACTTTTATTTAGAAGTTTCTTTTTTAAAATTATTGTTAATTATTTATAAAAAAATGAAAAAATGGGCCAAACGAGTAGTGACATAGATAGGAAAAAACTGAATCTAGTCAATTAAAAAAAATGGATCTAGATATTAGAAATAAGCTCAACAGACTCCGAACCGGCCCTTTCACCCATTTGATCAGTTCCTTAATGAATTTGTTTTCGATTTTTTTTTTATCTTTTGGTGTAGTGATATGTATTTTTTTTCTTTTGGTCTCATCATGTTATTCACTGAATAGCAACAACATGCATTGATATATATGCCCTGCCCGACATTGCATGATCATGATGACTACTATTGTAATTGTCAACAACGTACACATGAATTGACCCCTGATGATGATGATACTTCAGCCTCCACATGCACGCGGCCTAATACATCTACTACAATGCATGATGGCACTGCCGGTCCGGTCGGATACCTGTATACTCATGTCATGTATAACATTATATGATGTACATAATTCGTTTATGTACTATATATGAGTACATTATCTGAATTATTATTTTTTTTAAAAAAAAAACAGAGAGAACATTACCCAAACATCTTAAGCACAATTTCTTTCTTTTTCATTTTCAAAGTGTACTACTTTGTTTTCTCAAGGAAACTAGAATATTGGTAGCTGCCTTTTATTGAATACGATCGATAATGCAGCATACAGTACTTTCTATTGGTGTGTAGAAAAATAATAGAGTAGATGATAACAGTAGTGAATTTCATATCGGTAAATATGCATTCCATATTCACAAATTACAAATAGACAATTTAGTAAAAAAAAGAAAATTACATTCAATCATCCAACCAGTGACATGGGTAATTAAAATCTATAGAATTACCGCATGCGTGATAGATCAGACAGAAGAGCAGAATACAACTTAATTAATTACCAGCTAGCTCTGCATCTCAATTCTCAATCCTTCTCCTATTTTATTTTCATATAATCTTTACTAATATAGTATAAGCTGAAATTTCTTTTGATACAAATATAACCAACTGAAATCTTTCTCTTTTTTTTTTTGAGAAAAGAAAGTAAACATAAGAAGAAGAATATAACCTGAAAATTAATAAATAAAACTTCAATCCATCACACCACTTTGGTTCGGAGTCAGACGAACCCTTGATCATCCACTGACAACACCAGCAGCAGGAGCAGCAGCTTGACAGTTGTTAATCTTGCTAATAACCGGTCCAAGATCTCTGGGTTTAACATCCATTAACAGCCCATACTTCATAAACAGAGTCAATGACATCTTCTGTTCAACTTTATGTCCATTCACCACACTCAACTGATGTCTAAGTAAAACAGCTGCCGCCACCGATTTCATTTGTAAATACGCAAGATCTTTACCTAAACAAATCCTCGGACCAGCATTAAACGACACGAATTTAAACGCATCATTCATCTCAAAACTCTTTTCATCAGAAGATAACCATCTTTCGGGTCGAAATTCAAGACAATCATCACCCCATATGAATTTCATACGTCCAACTGAGTAAATTGAGTAAGTGATATTCGAACCAGCTGGTACAAATGTACCATCAGGTAATATATCATCTTTAATCACATGTTTAGAATCTTCAGGAACGGATGGGTAGAGACGTAGGGTTTCGGATAAGGCGGCTTTAAGATAGATTAATCTATCAACTTCTTCGAATGCGAGTGGTTCATCTAACCAAGTTGTGGGAGAGTATTCGCCACGTGTTGAAGTGAGGGTTGTACAGATTTCGGTAAGGATTTTTGATTCGATGTGAGGGTGTAATGAGATTAGCCAGAAGAACCAACTAAGTGCGACGGAGGAAGTGTCACGTCCGGCGAGGATGAAGTTTAATGCGACGTGTTGGAGGAATTTGTCGGAGTAAGATGAATCTTTTTTCTTCATGAAACGTGAGAGGAGATCATCGTGGTGTGAAGTTGTTGGGGATTGGATTTGATTGAGTTCGAGTTTACGTGTGTTGATTACGGATGAGAGGTATTGATCGACGTGGGAGAGTGAATGAGAGAGAGTTGATTCCATACCGAATTTGAACCATTTTTTGAATTTCCAAATGAATTCGGGTAAGATGAAACGGTTTAAGGAAGCTTCAGTTGCGGTGTCGAATGCAGTAGCGAAGGAGTTTTCAGGTAAACCAGGGGATAAGGTTTGTGGATCTTTTCCGAATGCGAGACCGCAGATGTTGTCGAATGTAAGTCGGAGTAGAAGATCTTGAAGATCAACAGGTTTGGATTGGATTTCGGCGGTTTTTAGAATTGGACAGAACCGGTTTTTGATTGCACGGTTCACCCATCTTCCCATTGCTTGTCTTAACGTCCTGCACAACACGTACGTACGTTAAATTTTTTTTTTCTCTTTTACAAAAGAAAGAAAAAAGAGAGTATTCTTTTTTGATAATTAATTTTACAAAGAAATAAAGAAAGTAGTAGTAGTAGTAAAAAATTAGATAAAAAGTAAGTAGGACCAGGCGAGCAGAGATGCAGTAACTAACCTGGTGGTGAATTCGAGTGCGGCGGTCTTACGCTGAAACAACCAAGTATCACCATCTGAATTAAAGATACCATCACCTAACAAATCATGAAAGACTGCTTGCCAGGTTGGACCTTTAGGGTAATTATCAAATCTACCCTTAAGAATATGTTCAAGATTCTTAGGGTCACAAGTGACAGTTACTAATCCTTGTTTTGTAGCTAAGAAAGGTACAGCACAGATACAAGTCTGATATGTACCACCTGATGAACGGAGATTACTAGCAATCCAGTCATGCATGCGACTCGCGTTCTCAATTAAACCTGGTAGACTTCCTACAATCGGCCATACACGTGGTCCTTTGAGTTTGCGTGTGACTGAGATGAACCATAGTAGATAAGCTGATACCGCGGCACAGAGGATAAGAGCTATTGATGGTTCTAATATTACTGCCATTTTTGATTTGTTGTTTGTTTGAAATTGATGGAGTGATGGATTGATGGATTGATTCCCCACGCGCGCGCTCGCCCGCCCGTCCGCCTTTGGCTTGGCTGTGCGGAGTTGTGTAGTGTCAGTCACTATTCGCCGTGTAGTTAACTGGGAAGAATGTACGACGGCGCAACGAAGCGAATGGCAACGGGGAAGCCGTTGGGTATATATATAGGAGGAGAAAGAGAAAAAGTGAGAAAAGGTGTTAAACTAAGAGAAGGGTGGTGCTTGGGTACAGAAGAAGAAGATACTCTGCAGCTGCTGCTGCTGGTGCATATTTCTGTGATTCAGATGAGAGTACACAGTATATACGTTGTTTTATGGAAGCCAAATTGATGAGAGCAAAAAATTGGGGTGGGTGGGTAAGACAAAGATAGATGGAGTGAGTGATGAATATGGAAAAAGAAAAGTGAGGAAAGGAGTTATATATAAGTAAGAGAGAGGATGGATAATGCAATGCAATGCAATGCAATGGTGAGGTTGTGTGTTGGGGAGTGCAATAAATATAAGAGCACCGCACAGCACACAGCACTGCTGGGGGAGGTTGGAAGTAAGAAGAAACTGGTGGCAATGCAATGGGATGTGTGTGTCTGTCTGATAAAACGAACTTAGGAGGAGACCTTCCAATTACTACTCCTACTACAAGCAAAAGAAAATAGATACTAGTTTTCTCAACCATTTTTCTGTTCTCCAATGAATTTCCATGTTTCTAGCATTAAAATCTTCTCACTATCCATCTAACAAAAACAATCATGCCAACCCCAGCTAAGCTAAGAAACCAAAAATCATATAACAATAAATGCCGTCAGAGGTCGTTGGAGTACTCGATCAAGACGTTCCGCTCCTCCTATTATTACACTAATACACCCCTAATCGTCAACAGGGTGGTGGGAAAGCTTACAATTTAAAACCACCCAATGATAATAATATTAATAATAATAACTCAACCCTTAGTGAATAATAATACTACAAAATAGTAACCCTATAATCATCAATTATTTCAGACTGGGGTTTCATTTGTTTTTATCCCATTAGTTTATTCTATAATACGTACGTACGTACTACTACTACTACTATTCTTCTAACATATTCGATCGATCATTTAGGCTATAAACCAAAAAAATCGATCCCTGTTGTTTGTGACTTAATATAGTAAGTACATTACTATTTAATATTCTTAGTGGCTTACTTGTCATTCTTTTCATGCTTATATATTTCCATTTTTTTTTTGAAATCGGCGGTATTACTATAGCTGATCAAAACTTTCTTTTGAATTGTTGTAATTCTTAATTGTAGATAAATTTAAAATATATATATATATATATATATTACTCCCTCTATTTTAATTATAAGTCGCTTTAGATATTTTCACAATATTTAAGAAAGAGTTTAAAAAGACTAGTATACTCTTACTTTTTGTATTGGAAGAATAAAGAAATAATTATATTTTATTGATAAGATAAGTAAGGTGCAATGACAATAATAATTTAAAAAGTAGAAAATGTAAAGATAGAAAGATAGAAAAACAATTTATAATTTGAACATAATACTAAAGCCTAAAACGATTTGTATTTAGAATAGAAGGAAGTAAATGATACTATACCATATGAATCAGTCCAAATGCAAAAAAAAAAAAAAAAAAAAAAACCTTAATCACCATCTCCCGCCTCCCCTGCGATAAGAAAGAAAGAAAGAAAGCAACAGTCACCTAATTTTGCAGGAAAAGAAGCAACCTTATTAAAGTTGACAGCATTCAATGATACTCACTCACTCCTATCTATCTATCTATTATAGTGCATGTATAAGAAAACAAACAAAAGATAGTTAATGTGATTAGTTGAACCCTGCCTGCCTTCCTTGATAAAGCTGCTGTCAAAAACTAACCGAACCATCCTCCTATTCCTTCCTCTGCAATAATTAATCTACTACTTCTTCTTCGAATACTACGTGCGTACGTACTGTTCTACTCATGTACTAGTATACTGTTTATTTTTAACCACATTTGCAGTCAAAAAAAGACTTACGCATGAATAAAATGAAATGAATGGATAGATTCTCATGGATCATAAGTACTAAATGGACGGCCAGGGGGTGGGCTGGGCCTAACCGTGTTGCTGCCTCTCCGCTGCCTGCCAGCCTGGCGCCTGCTTTAAATTATGGATACGCGGCACAAACACAGTTGGTTTGTCCACCTCACCTCCTCACCTCACCCGTTGACGCGGTTGTCTAGTCGATTCGATCGCCTCGGACTCGGACGTTGAAGAAAAAAAAAAAAAGTCTGATCTTTCTGCACATTTACTGAAACAACCGACACACCTACCGCGTAATATTTACTGTACTAAACGACAATCACTCAGTTATAGTGGTACAGTTCAATTTAAACTCATTATGTACATAATTGACCCCGTCCGTACATGAAATATACTACTATACAACAGTTCAATTTTTATCAAATAGTATAAAGTTTTGATGTTCAAAAATAGCTATATCGCGTCGCACCCAAGAAGTCACCACTCTCACTGCATTTGTATCCTGCTGAGGTCAAATCTTTTGGTATGGAGTAAATCCACATTTACTGGATTCATAATCAAGCCCTATTTTCTTTTCAATGTTAAGAAAACAAGTTTATTTTATCAACTCCCTACAATAACATCAGCTATCAAGTTCACCTTTACGAAAAAAATGAGTCAATGACTTAGAGCTCATACTACTTGTTAAGTACATTTTAGATTTAATAGAGATAATATAATGATGTTCCAGTTGTGAAGGAAATCCAACATCCAGATTTCAGGCTCCATGAGCTCTAAGTCTTTGTTGATGGTAGCATGGCTCCAAATGGATCCGACCTTGGGGTTACTTTTCGTGACAACAACATGAGAATCCAAGCGATCACAATTGATAGATGGCCAGAACTCTGGGCTTTGTAGATCCTTAAAGCAAAGGCATCTCTCTTTGGCCTAGAGATCACAAAAGCTCTAGGGGCCAAATATATGTTCACCTCTTTTTGGACTGCCTTCTCAATGTTAACTTCCTGAATGGGATAACTTCAATTATACTTGATGTCCAATTTACCCTCGAAGGAGTCTTGTTTACAAGTGAATCTTTTTATCAGGTATCATGGTCGCATATAGGTAGAATTGAGAACTTTGATGCCCGTAACCTAACTACGGTTGGTAGATTAGGCATTCACATTGGAAATTGGTACCATAGTATACCAAATTGTATCCTTATCTTGGTATCTTAATGCAATCTCGATGATTTAAAAAAAAACAACAATGGACATGGAAAACTCACATGGGTTGCGGAAGCAAAGCCAAGAACCCAAACGTATAATACATTGAAAAATGCACTGCTAACTATCCAATGATTCCAGAGCTTCTATAGCTCATCATATGCAGTACAGATATAAACAAAAAAAAGAGCTAAACATCAAAGTCAACCCACTTACCATCCTCTAGAAATAAAAGGACCAATCAAACATAGAAAGGTCTAAAAAAAGAACTTAATGCAAAAGCAAAAAAACATAATCTACTATACATATAAGACATCATCCTTTTGTAATGCATCTAAAGACCAGGGAGGAAACAAAACAGCAGGTTTGAAAAATAGAATAATAGTTGTAAAGGGTTCCTGCCAACCCCCACAACCATAAAACCTCCAAGTAAATTTTCCCAGCTAACTCGGTATGGAGGAGGAAGATATTTCTATTACATCTGTGTTGAAAGCACCATTTGTGTGGGAGCAACTTTGGCACCATCTAGCCGAGATAGATATCTCTGTAAATCAACCTTGGGCAGTGTCAGGTGATTTGAATGCCATTTCCTCACCTGAAGAGAAGAGAGGAGGAGCTGCAAACTCAATCCATAAAACATGTCTTCTTTTTCTTGAACGGAATCGCAAGTGAATTCACAGTTACTGGAGCGGATGATGATGAAGTCGATCATATTGCCACATAATTTTGAAAGGAACTAACAAGCAAAACCCATATTTGATCTACTGCATGCAAGTGATGGAATTTTCCTTTTCCTGCACCAACCTCCTCATTCAAATCGTCATCCACTACACACCGGTTACAATTCTTTTCCAAAACATGGAGTAAAACTCTAGAGATGGAACTAACAAGCAAAACCCATATTTGTTCGACCAGTAATGTAGTTTACATAGACGGTCTCTCCTTCATTACAATTCTTTTCCAAAACATGGAGTAAAACTCTAGATATGGAGCTGACTTAGAAACTATGATGGAAACACTTTGGAAATATCAGCGGTTGCTCTTTATCGGTGACCACATGCCACCTGCGGTGGGAATCCTTCATATAGTCCACCAGTCCCCTTTTTATTTCGAATCGTTGTTCCAAAACCGAAGGTAATTCTAGCAAGCCTCAACCAAATTGACACCGATGATCATGTTTGCCCGGTCCTGTAGGTAGGGACATGCAGGAGCAATTATTTCAAAATAGGATAGAGTAGAAAGAATAGACATGAAATAAGAGTGTAGGTTCCTACTTTGTGAGTTTAGGATTGAGATATGTGATATTCTTTGCAAATGTATGAAAGAGAATTAGAGAGATAGGATTTCGTGGAACTCTTTCCTCATTCAACAATGGAGTTACACCTTCATGTATCCCGCTAGATACAAACTAAATTCACGTTAAGAACACTTTCTGACAGATGAACTCAATCACGTTTCTAGTAATCGCTCATATGTTTTCTCTCCCAAGAAACTAACCCTAACCTGATTACAAGAAATACTCTATTCACAACGTGAAGAACCCCATAATTACATACCTTTTTCTCTCTATTATTATGCACTTTCCTCACTCATTGAACCACTTTGCTTCTCGCCTTTATAGACTCTTGATTAGTATCTATCTCCTAGATTTTCTCCTTCTTTTATTTATCGAATCATCATAGGATTAATTTCTAATCCGTAAATAAGATTTTTGTGTTATACGGCTCACCCAGCTTAGAAGATATTATCATATTTATTTGAAGTTGCAAGCTTTTATCTTTTGAGAAGATAAAAGCATACACCGCTTTCCTCAAAGATGGAGACAGATAAAGATCAGTTCAAGACTGAATGCTCAGTATGAAACTGAGTTTGTTGATTAAAATATTGCATCAAAAATTTCTTCCTTTTTGATGTGATAAACTCTTTAAGTCTTGAACTGATGAATGTTCCCCCTGAGTAGTTGCTTTATTGCTTTGTGTAATGAGCTGAGGTAGTTCTTACTTTGTCCTTGCCCAAAAGATTGTGTTCTAAACTGAGAAAGTTCCCCCTGAGTTGTGCAATTTCTCATTCTAGACAACGTTCCCCCTTTTGTAAAATCAAAAAGAAACTAAGTAATAAATGTAATGGGTAAGGGGTAGTAGTGTGTCATGGTCAGATCATTGGGAAGAAGATGAAAATTCTGAAAGAGGTGAGATGCCTTCTTAACGAGTCTGATAGGACCGATTTGACTTTGGTACCCCAGACTTGTTTGATCTCAGTTATAAACTCGGACTTAAAATGATTGATAGGAACCCACCTTTTAGTGTGTGATATATTGGTTTGTATGAATTTTGTCTCGATGATACTTCACGTAATTATTTTCTCAATAATTTGGGACACCATCTGATCTTATGTCCAAGCTGATAGTAGTATCGACATGAGTGTAATCTTGGCTGAGGTCTCGTAGTTCCCTTCTTTAACTTCTCAGTCATAGACTAAGAGAATGTATCAGACTTATACCCCAAGCCACATTTGTCTAAGTTGTTATTCCGTAACATTTGCTTCAAATTTGCCTTCCTGGTATACCAAGTTGGATTGGTTGGAGTATGAAGTTATAACTTTCGATTTGTCTTGGTTACCTTGTCTAAGAGAGTATCGCATTTCTTTTTTAGCAATTTGTTGCTATCCAAAAGGGGATTCATATCTTCTTGTGCCCAACACGGAAGGGTGAGAATTCTAGTTTCCAAAGGACTAACAAAGTTAATCCTTGGCAAATCCATACTCTCTTTGACGCAATGTTTGTTTTCAGTTGAAGTCTTACTTTGATCTTCCACTTTAGTCATGAGTTCTCTAATGTCAGTATCATACTGATGCTTCAATACCTTTATCTCAAAGATAGTATAGGTTAACTTAGTGAGCATCTCTTTTTTCTCAAGAGTGTCCTTCCAGTTATCCTTCTCCTTTATGCAGTACTCGGTATTGATGTCATCATCTTTTAAGCAACTTCCGTCATGTACAAATGAGTTTCCTCCTCTAGTTCTGAGTCTGTAACTGAGATGTCATATCCCCACGCAGCTACCACTGTGTTTGAGAGTTTTTTTACCTTTGTCTGAAAAAAAATTTCTGCTAAAGAGGACAATTCTTAATGATATGACTGGGTTTGTTACACTTAAAACATATGAGTGGTTTTTTCTTTAACTTGTACCAATCATGTTGTCATTTTGATCCTCGTTGTCCACCAAGTAGCCTTCGAATTCGATTTACTATTGAAGTAATTTCCTCATCAACATCAAAATCCTCATCCTCTAACTTTTTGCAGTATCTCAGGCATTCAAGGCCAGATCCTTGACTGGTGCTAACGAAGTGGTTATTTCTCCCTTCATAAACCATGAGTTTAGAACTTAATTATTCTAAGGATGTTTTTTGATAAATCCTTAGTGGTTTTCAAGAGAGCTGCATAATTTCTTCATTCTTGCTAAGCTATCCAGACATCTTTCATTGATAATATCATTGGATAGTGTCACTCCCACAACCTTTAACTCATAGATGATTTGATCGACTCTTTCAAGCGTGTGAGTTATAGACTCACCTTCCATCATCTTGAAGTTGTCAAACTGCCTCTTAAACTGCTTCCCTTTGGATTTTCCGATGGAGTCCATCCCTTCAAATGTTGTCTTGAGGAAATTCCAAATATCCTTCGAAGTCTCAGTCCTAAAGCCTTTTGTTGATCAACCTCTAACAAAGAAGAGACAATTATTCTCTTCGCCTGCTTATTTTTTTTAGCAGCTTCTTGTCATTATCATTCCAGTTTTTACTAGGCTTTCGTTTAGTAACTCCTCCTTCAACAACTTGAGGAACTAAGTCTCCTTCAGTGACCACCACCCATAAATCGTAATCTATATAAGTTGATCTCCCATTTGTTCACACCAGCATGAGTAGTTGAACTTGGTGAGCTTAGGTGCCTTGACATTGTAGGAACTCATCTCGATCAACCCTGAAGAAGTTTCTTCTGTGTTGAGGGTTACCTTGCTCTGATACCAATTGTAGGTTCCTATTTTGTGAGTTTAGGACTGAGATATGTGATATTCTTTGCAAATGTATAAAAGGGAATGAGAGAGATAGGATTTCGTGGAACTCGTTTATCGTTCAACAATAGAGTTACTCCTTCACATATCCCACTGGATAGAAACTAAATTCACATCGAGAACACTTTCTAGAAATCACTGATGTGTTTTCTATCCCAAGAAACTAAGCCTAACCCGATTACAAGAAATCCTCAAATCACAACGTGAAGAACCCCAGAATTGCATACCTTTTCCTGTCTGTTATTGTGCATTTCACTCCTTGAACCTCTTTACTTCTAGCCTTTACAGACTCTTGATCAGTATCTATCTCCTAGATTTTATCCTTTTTTATTTATTTAATCATCATAGGGTTAATTTCTAATTCGTAAAGAATATTTTCCTATTATACAACTCATCCGTCTTAAGAGATATTATCATATCTGTTTGAAGTTGTAAGCTTTTATCTTTTGAGAAGATAAAAATAGATGCCGCTTTCCTCAGAGATGGAGATAGATATAGATCAGTTCGAGACTGAATGCTCAGTATGAAACTGAGTTTGCAGATCAAAATATTGCATCAACAGAAAGGGAATGAAGAGCAAGATAAGGGGTATAGGGGATTCATCAGAGAAAGATCCTATAGTATGCACTGATAAAAGCAAGCTTGAACTAAAAGATTAACACAAGAAGTTTCAAGATAGAAAGAGAGGAAAGTTGGCTCTCGCCAAAGAGTGAAAAGAGGAGAGCATGGTTAGCTCTTTACAAGGAGAGAAGTTCTTAATAAGATAAGCTAGTCACATAAATTTACTTTTTGTACACATTAATATACCTTAAATAAATATATGTCGAGGGTGAAAACTATGTTACAATGTCCTTCCTTATCCTTTACAAGAGCTCTCTTCCATCTTTAATTTCGTACTCTATATCGTACATATTCAATGAAATTAGAATATAAGGTTTTAATTTGAAAAAATATGAATAAGCTTCTAAAATAACCAAACGAATATATTTTGAATAAACCATGTTATTGAAACATTTTTAAAAAACTAACCTAATGAGTAAGGATGATCAACTCACAAATGTGATGGAAGAGGGATTGTTAAACCGTAGTAACACCTATTCAATAAAAGTAGAATAAGGTTAAATTCTGGAAAAAATTTGGCATGACCATTGCACTTTTTTAGATACTCCACACTTTTTTCGGCAAAAACAAACACAATACAAGTACAACAAAATTAATAATATGCAACAATTATAACACCCGCAAGAATAATAGCAACAAACAGCAACACTTACAACAATATTAATACACCACCAACAATAATACGGATAGATAACTTCATCACAAAACAGCCATCGTAACTCCAATGCTTACACAATGGTTATCCAAGCAAATAATGTAATATATTTCCACTTCAACCTGCGCAGTCGCCAAATAAACCTCAAACCAAATTTGTCTTCATATGAACCTCAAATTGTATATGAGTAAGTCGACCTGATTTGGCATAACCAAAAACACAATTCAACCCGATATATGTTTTCAGATCTCGTATGTTGACATGTAGCTTCTCAAAGCTTTTGTTATGTTTTTTTTTTGCGAGTTGCATAATGTAATTCCAAAACACAATATTCACATAATGATATATATGTAAGTTATAACTTATAAAGATAAAGTAGCTAGCTAAAACCATCATCATGAGTTAAACAAAGAGATGAAATCGATTACATTAATCAAAACTATAAGATATATAGTAAATTACCGGTGGGATGTTGATGGAGGCGGCGCAGTGTCGATACCAGAGGAGTGGGGCGCGGTGGAGCTGGAGGCGTCGTCGACACCAGAGGAGGGCGGTGGAGCTGGAGGCGTCTGTCGACACCAGAGGAGGGCGGTGGAGGGGCTTGCCGCGACCGGAAGACGGTGTGCAGGGGCGGGGAGGCGCGGTGGAGCTACGGGGCGGTGGAGCTACGGGGCGGTGGAGGCAGCTCAAATGGTTGCCGGTTGTTGTCGCCGCGACCGGAAGAAAGAGGCGACGGGAGTGGGGCGGTGGAGTCGAAGACCGGTGGAGGGGGTGGTGGCTCGACGGGAGTTCGGGGAAATCGCCAGAGAAGAGAACGCGGGAGGAAGAAGAAAAGGTCGGGTTTTTAATTAAATGACTTTAAACGACGGTTATTATACAAACCGTCGTTTAAAACCTTTGTGATACAAGGAATAAACCACGGTTCTAAGGAAACCGTCGTTTATAATTCGACGCCGTACCCGATAAATGACGGTTGTATATTAAACCGTGGTTTATGTATATTATATACGACGGTTAGAGACGGAACCGTCGTTTATCTTATACGGAGTTGAACTATAAACGGCGGTTTCTGTTAAAACCGTCGTTTATATAGTGAGCCGTGCAACATATATGACGGTTCCTTAAATAACCGTGGTTTATAAACTTTAAACGACGGTTTCACTGATAACCGTGGTATAAAGTCCGTCATTTTAAATCTTTTTTCTACTAGTGAATTGGGCTTCCAAATCCATACTCTAGCTCTTTACGTCAAAGATCTTTCGTTCAAGGGAACACCAAGCTGGAGCTTTTGCATGTTGGTCTTGATTAATTTTCTTATTATGTGTCTAGCAATAAACCTTGGAATGTTGTTTTCAGATTTAGGTGTGGGTCATCTTCCTTATCTATGTGTTCTGTCATGGGTACGTGAATCCATCTTGCTTTGTATTCAGCCATCGGAGAGCGGGTGAAACTCTTCCTCTTTCTAGTCAATGTGAAAGGCTTCTGTATGAATAGATGCATTTCAGTATTGCTCTTGCTGAAATGCATCTATTCAAAACCAATGGTTCTAGGTTCAAAACCTATCGACTACCGTTTAGTAAGAAATGTTCATTTAGAACTTCAGTATCGCTTCTGCTGACCCTTCAGCCACTTATAAAAAAAAAGATGCATTTCAGGTGAGGATTCGTGGTATACTCACATCCACATTTGCCGTATGACTCTTTTGTTAATGTTTGTATGCTTATGGTCTCTGTGCCAGGGGATGAATGTGCTGAATGGGAAGGCCGGACAAGAGAGACCCTGTAGAGGGATGGGAACAGAAGATTTAGACGAGATATTAAGTGAGAGAGAATATGGAATTTGACTTGTCTATTGATATCTATTCTGGTTACAACCCTTCCCTCATATAGTCTAACAAATCTATCTAATTAATGTAAATAGATAAATATCTAAACAATATCTAAATACTATCTAAACTACTCTTGTATTACTAACTCAAATAAAGAAGATAAAAACTACTCAATTAACAAAGGTAAAAACTAAACATAATCTTGTAATGGGTCGGCCTATCCGTCACAGTCTCTACAATGTAAGGTCATTTCTATGTAACTGGAAGTGATTGGGGGTGAGGAAAAGACATATATGAGCATAAAATACTATGTATGTCATCTCCATCTACCTAAAAGTTGTTGTGTAATAAATGAATCCATTATTTGTTCTATTTGTACACTGTCATTTTAACCGATTTCAATTCTTCCTACTCGATCTGACCTCGATCGCTCTTTAACAGCTTTTCTCAATTGAATGTATGTAGTTGATAGTTGTAAATAACTGCATATAAATAATTTCCTTTTGTTGGTACAACAAATTACCATTGTTTCTGATCAAAAAAATTACCATTGTTTCATTTCTTTTTTCTCTTCTTCTTTGTCCAGACTCACCAACTAATAAAAGAAATTGAGATTTTTCCTAAGGGCGAGTAATGCTAAGACCTTATTCAATGGCGACTGAAAATTTGGATAATGGAATTTAAAGTTGGAGAGGTTAGGTGTAGTTTACGACTAATGTTAATTAAGACATGTATATACGGTTTGGGAGGATACCAGCATGAGCTTACTTTTAATTACCGATGAATATCTGATGCGGTTTGGTAAGGTACCACTTTTATATTAGTATACAGTAATTTAATGACATATAGCAATTCGCTTATAGATGAAGCTCCACACCTTGATCCCCTTAGCTAGGTACCAAATAAGCGTAAGGCTCGCTTAATTCTCCACTCAGTTTTTTTTTTTTTTTTGAGGAAAAATTCTCCACTCAGTTAGTTGTTGCTAGGGAAAGAGAAACCTAAATCGGCGACTAATGATGTCAATAAATATTTGGGTTACTAAAGTTGATAGCTCTCTTCCGTATGTAACATATACAGCCTCAGTTTAGCTTCCCGGATTGGGGTAGTAAACTGGATCTTTATATTTATATTGTATTTTTTTTACTAATTCATTAATGTAGTAGTTTAATTCTCGTCCTTCACACGTTTTAATTCTCTGATCAATTATTAAATTAATATATATATATTTATAGTTTTTTAATTAAAATACGGCGCTGAGATTAGTCAACAAGACATAAGAAATTAAACCGAATTAACGACTAGAAGCATGGTTTGCCTATAGGTTAATCTGTCTCCAATAGGAATTGGTTATAAAGCGATTGGTTAGAATTGACTTGGGCATGGTTTGCGCTTTATTATTTCTACCGATTAGGATTCGATGTATAGGGACTGGTCAACGGATTGATTAAGATTCATGAGTTTATTGTAGAATTAGAGAAGATTTTATAAATAGATTTATAGAGTGAAGGTTTGTAGAACAATCCGGAGTGTTTTCTTAGATTTAAAGTTTTAATCTTTATTTATTTCTTTATTTAGTTTATTTTTATTATTTTATGTTAGTTTGTTCAGTCATTCTTTTTATTAAATTATGTAAACCTGAAAAAGTGACGTTTCATGTTTTCTTAGTTTAGTTTAGTTTCTCACTTAGTTAATAAATTGTCAATTAATTGAACGAGGTCGCTGAGATCGATAACCCTACTTAATTCACTATTCTGTAAAACAGTAGGTACACTGCCTAGGTAGGGATAGTCACATATTTCTGCTACAAGTTTTGTTTATATGTGAATGAGTTTCAAACCCAAGACTTTTTGTTTAGTGATATCTCTTCGCTATTTCCATTATCAACACGTCACCTGCGCTTGGTAATTGTGAATGTATATAGGGAAATTTATATATATTGCCACTATACTTTGGCTAATTTATAAAATATCATTGAAAAAAAAAAGTTATGAAATATCACTATCTTTTCTTTAAAATTCAAGAAATAACACTAAAGTCATTAACCGGAAGATAAAAAAATAAAAATATACATAATATTTAACAAACTATTTTTACAGTTCAGAATATGATACTTAAAAAATATAAATAATTATAAAACTTATTAAAGTAAATAATAGAGGTAAAATAATATTAAATTATCATACAATATTGAATTTTAAATAATAATTTTAAAAATTTTAAAATTTATTAAGTACTATAGAATATAAATTTTAAGACATAGTACTTCAAAAATAATTTGGAAAAAACTGTTAATTTTTTAGAAAAATATTTATAATTATTGAATAATATTTAGGAAAACTAAAATATTTTTATAAAGTACCAATATTCTAAACACGTTGTTTAAACAAAATTTAATTAATGGGCTCTTGCTCAATTGTAATAGTCAGTCGTCATAGTGGGTCAGGAGTTATTTATGGAATTAATAGCAAAGGCTCCTGAAGCCGCTCAACATTGTTCATGTAGTTACATATAAAGTAGACATATCTTACAGCTTCCATTGGCTCAAAAATTGTGTGTGCTCCTCTTTATTATCAAGGGGTTAGTTTGGTATTAAACATTTCCCCTCATCATTTTCTAAAATTGCTTCATATGCTGACCAAAATCATTGAGTCTCATGTGACCAAAATCACTACAGAGTACATGGCTACGTTAAAATGTCATCAAATCTGTTACATACTATGAGTTATGAATATGTTTGCAACAAATAAATGTACGATCAATATTACTAACCAGAACAACATTAGCAAACAGTTTACAGGTGCATCACAGATAAGAACAACATCCATGACTATTGACAATTGCATCAACAAGAACAACTTTATAGTCACATCAGAGGAATAAAACCTCATTAACAAAACTTAATAGCATAAAATTTTAAGCTAAGTGATCGAACATAGGCTAGTTAATAATCATACTCCACAAGAGTTCTAACGAAAGGATCGCATAGTATGACCAATCAGTAGAAGCCATGGAGTTAGATAGCTCTTTGTTGAATGAGTGGAATGGAAGCATATTGTTTACAACAAAAAATATCTATATAGGCAGAGTCATGTGTCTCTTCGGCGAGAGGAACTTCAAACAACTAAGTATCTTGGTTTCCTTGCTTAGTTCTTCGATTCAACTTCCTGAGCTTCATTTCCTCTTAAAATCATCCGCATCTTTGTTTTTCCGGATCTAAAACACTTAACTCTTTTTAAGAACAATATAAGCAAAGAAAACCAAAAAGAATACACACAACCATTGAGATGAAACTTCTCACACAAGTTAGGTTGAAGACAAAATTAACCGGCACAAGTATCCGGATATAAATCCACCACCACTTACATTAGAGGACACTTGGCATCATTACATGTATACTCCTAGGCACATGCACCGCCGTAGGCTTCTCCTCCTTGACAACATGAAGTTGCTCCTCCTCGCCTTGCTGCTCCACCAACTCATCATCGGCATCGGTGTCCTCCATTACAGAGTCGATGATTTTCGGTTGTTCCATGGGAAGCGGCTTCACCGTTAGTCCCGAAGCGGCACATGCACTAGCATTGTTACAATAAGAGTAGGTAGGATAAACCATATTCGTAAAACTTTGAAGACAAGTCCAAACCGTGACAGATCCTTGCCGAAGAGGAACCAACACCCTCGCCAAAGAGGGACCAAAATCTCCCAAAATCCAAACCAAAAGTCCCCCACCAAAAGGGAATAAGGGCAAATTGGGAATGGAACCACTACTAGAGGAGAAGGATAACTTTAGAATAGAAGCTTAGCTATAAAGATGAGGAGGAACAAGAAAATAAAAAATGAGAGAGGAGTGAAGAGATAGATTTCCACTAGGGACTACATTGTGACTCCTTTTACATATGTTTGCATCGAAACTAGTCATACTAGTGATTATTATCATACAAAGGATACATATCTAGCCCCATAAGGCTGCACCATGATAATCTAACCTTGTATGAAGGTTTAAAAAGTTGTCTAGCACACCACTGCATCATAATACAAGATGCATAATAGGTGAAACCATCCAAAATTGTCCCATGGAACCAAAATTGGCCATACTAAATTAGGCCACCAAACCACTAACCTTTTATTGCTAATCAAAGGGAAATCACTTCTAACAACACAAAACCCTTGATTCGCATTGAGGAACCAATGTAGATGTTCATGGTACCATTTGATAATTACAAAAGTCTTAACACTAACATCAACATTGACCAAGTTTTGACCCATAAGACAAAAGAAAGCTGCACGGCCTGGGTCACAACTCATGCATTCTTCCCCCCAAATCATCATTCGACATGGCGATTCCGAGATTCACTCAAAGGCGCCTCATGGGAAGGATTGAGTAGTTGATGTTGGTCCTTCACTGCCCTGGATGATTTCAGATCAATCATGATCATCGGTCGCTTACCTTTCCTGTCTACATCAGACTTACAAGTAAACAGATCCTCGCCAGCAGGTTAGCTGATCGTGAGTTATAGGTCGCTTCCTTGGGACCCGAGGAGGATGAAGACTAACTCCTCTTAGAATAGCATCCAAAGGAGGAGTAAATCTCTCTCTCGAAGAGAGCAATCAGCCAAAGGGGGATATGAACCCAGTAGATCAGAGACAAGCAGACAAGAAAATGCCTCGTGAATGGGTTTGAGCAAGATCGACCTTTGTATAGACTGAGCCAAATAAAGATCTGGATTTAGCCACATCCCATAAGAAAATTTATTATAGCCTAGAACACGCTTATAGGGACAAACGTTGGAGGCGTGGAGGTCAACGTGAAGGTCAGATCTTTACCACCAATGATTATAAGGAGAGTGCGTAGGACCGGGAGGTGGATGTTTAGCTGAACTTTCAAACGAACAAGCTGAACCATTCAATCAAGATATCCTCCATAATGCCTATAAATATACCAACCTTAGCAACAACAGCTTCTGCAACACTGATATTTTGGTGGGGGAGCAGCACATCATAGACCCGCACCTAGAAAGGAACCCATTTGAAGTCATGGTCCTTGTAGTTTAGCTCAGGGTCCAGTTGCTACAGAGCTAGAAGGTGGTCATCGACCAGTCAAGATCCTCAAACAAGCATAGCTTGCAGGGCAAGAGAGGGAGTGGCAAACTTAAAGAGGTAAAGATTGGGGCCTACCTTGTTGTAGCTAAACTCACCAAACCTCGACCAAAGGTAGCGAACCGCCACAGCCCGACATTTGTGTGTCCAAGGAAGGTGGGAGAAGAGTTTCCCTAGGCGACATCGCTCTACCCCGACTCTATAAGAAGCTTTCATGGCGAATATCCGAGAAATTCACTAACTAGTTGACAAGGGTAAGAGATTGGGAACAAAGAACAAAAAAAAAGATCATAGCGGCCAGAGTACACTTGGGTGGAGATATAATAGATGACATTGTTGGTATCATCACTCATCGTAAACCTAGGATAGGAAGCATGCAGAGAAGAACATAGATTTTGTTCATATTTTCAAGGAAAAGGAAGAGGGTGCAGATGGCCGAATCGGAATGAAGATGAACTTGCATTGTCATTGTGCTAATCATATGTGGGTGTTTTCCCATGAAAGATGTGCAGAGGCAAGGATATGCAGAGGTGGGGAGACATGTGTGAGATAAGAACAGACAGTAAACCGGTAAAGGTTGCAAAAGTTCAATTGCCACCCCGCCGAACGAGAGTTTCAGCCAAAAGGGAGCATTCTTCCTTTACATTCATGTGCAAGTTATACACAATAACAATAGTCTTCTTTAGTTGCCGCCCATTAACAACACATAAAGGAAAAGCGTCTAGAATAAGATGAATTGTCATTGCTGCAGCGAATGGCTTCAAAATTCTACACGCCTCAATAGATCTAGGTCCTCTTGTTAGTTGATGTCATGGTTGGAAATGTTAGAATAGCACATAAGTTAATAATTGGATGTGGTAGGTACTCTTTTCCCTCCCGAAACTTTTTCCCACTGGGTTTTACTTAGGGAGGTTTTAGTGAGGCCCGATCTCAACCCATCCGACTTTATCAATGTTATGGCTTTTGTCCAAATTATCAAAAAAAGTAGTTTGTCTTTTGAAATGCTTTTCAATATATTAAAGGCTATTCGTTTTTCTAACGAAAGAAAAATAAGAATGAAAGTCTTGCCTATACGCATATATCGTCAGATAGTTACATTTAATGTACACCTAATAATGCAAACATATACATTGTATAAGAAGAAGTTGTACAATGAACTATCTAGTATAATTTTCATGTACTTTTTTATTATTATTATTATATATATATAACTATATAACGTACAGTTTTGTATATCTACTTGTACACTTAATGTACTACAGTTGTAGCGAAAAGTTATATGTGAAAACAACTAGCACCCGTGATAAATTTTCCTTTCCTCTTGTTTTCTTTTTGGCAGACCCACCCTAATCCACTTCATACCATCTCTCTTCAGTCGTAGAAGGAAGAACTTTGCGCTCTTCATCTATGTTACTTGTGAAACCCAGGAATTATAAATCATCCAGGTTTTCTCCTCTTCTTTATCCATCTCTCAAGTATCTATCCGTGTCAAAGTAGTCTAGCGCTTAACTTAAAAAATTGGTAATCCATTCATAGGGTCCGTTCGATCCTGCGCTTGTAATTGCTACAGCTGGCTTTGACATAGATTTTGGGGTTTTCAATTTTCGTAGCTTACTGGGATACCGTTCGTTTGTTAGCTTAGCTTTTTTTCTCATTTTTACATTCCTTTACCTTATTACCCCTCGTTCCCACATCTGCCAAACCCACCGACATATATCTATTTTCATCGCTCTGTAATCGTGCATACTCCTCTCGCACTTTCTCCTGTTGTTCTAGGGTTTTTATCGTCGCAGGTCATTATTTCTTCTTTGTTCCACGTATGTTTGTTTCCATCTGCTTTGTACACATAATCACTGGCATTTAACCGTTGCTCACCCTCTACTCATTGCATTTAGTTTTTAGAAATTAGGGTTCTCTACAGCAGAAGCAACCAACCGTGCATCCAACAGTCATATGTCGTCCGCTCGTAGTGTAACTCCATGAATGTAGTCTGCATGTCTGATTAGTACATATTGTCGTTGTTTCATTTCTATTTTGTGCACACTCTTACCAAATTGCCAGTTGCATGATTTAGATCGCACCTACAGGTTAGCATACCCAAGTTGAATTATACCCAGCGGCCCCAAAGACTATAGTTGCTGACACAATCCCATTTAATTAGGCATAAAGCATGTTTAAAATCTGAACTATAAAATACATTTTTGCTATACAGTGCGCAAGTCCAGCACTTTGTGCAATTCTTATTTTGCAGTCTTGCTCTAGTGGTAGAAGCATCAACGAACTTAACACTACATACATAAACTGTGACTACAAGCTGAAGTGTATGTTGTTGATTTCATACACAAATGAGAACTTCGACAAACTTTTTTTTCAAGTGCAACTCATGCGGCTTTTTCGAATGGTGGGATGCCAGGAACAGGCCCAATGATCTCAACAATGAGGTAGTTAATACTCAAGTTGGTAGGTCTACAAGTGCTGCAAATCAAGTTAGACTCTGATGAACATGGTGAGAAGTAACACTCATTCCCTCGATGTAATCAAGACTACTCTGAGGTCCATCAGCAACAAACTGGATGGAACTGAAACCAGTGAGAATGTGGGTGCACAGACCATGGAGGATATAAAAGCAATGATTAGTCGTATGATGGTTGGAATTTATGTGCTGCTGCTTCTGGCTGTTGTTTGTCTGCTGAAGTAAACTATGTTATTTGCTGGTGGGTTGACTATGGCTGTAACTTAAGCTTAATATTGACTTTTGTTGGTTTGTTGATTGTGTTCTGTGTAGTTTGTTAGCATGTTGTAAGAATTAAAATGTGAAGCACTGACTCTTTTGGGATGGGAAATGCCACAACTTATTACTTTTTGATGTGGCAAGGTGTCAATTTAGGCACACTTGTAAGATATGTGGTAATCCACCGCACGTGGTGGTTACCTTAGTTGATGCTAATTAAGGGTGAAACATCTTTTGAAGAATGGGTTGTAATCTTTGATGTTATGCAGTAATATCTTAAGCATTTTGGCACATGGTTGTACCAGCGTAGTTATTTATAATACTTATTTCAATACTTCCCATCGGTTGCAAATATTAGATAGTACACCGATGAATATACCAATTGCAGTATTGCACACACAGTTTTCTACAAAATGACTGGTGTATCGACACTTTTTTTATCTTATTGTGCATTGTTTAAAATTATTCTCATTTACTGCAGTTCATATTGGTTGGTCTTCCATCACATCCTCTACAGGTTGTAAAAACATTAAAATGCTTTAATGGATAGTTCAGTATCTCATTAATTTATATCCACTAAACAATTCCTTGGACAATTCACCATTGACATCTATAAAAGTACACATGAGTGTAGTAGAGCCATATCTTACCGTGTTTGTTGCAGTTTCACTGTTGACCCTATTTCAAATTTTCTCTCGAAATGACCAGCAACTCTATGAAACCCCCTTATTCTCTTTCCTCTCCAATAATCTTTCTGTCATCTGATGACAGTGATTCTGAAAACAAAAGCATCAAGGGTCAATCTATGGTGTATAGTACTTCTATTCTGTTCAATCCAATGGAGAAGAAGAGAAATCGCTTTTCACTGTCTAATGTTCCAGCTTTTGACTTAAATCAATACTATGAAAATCCTTTTTCTGCAGGGCCAAGTACTCATCCTAGGACAACAACAACACTATCTACTGACCAAGGTGGAGAACAACATCTGTTGGGCGATCTAGAGTGATAACCTGGCAGCAGAATGCTGTTGTGACCTGCAGGCCAGACAAGAAGCGTCGGATAGAAACCCATCACCCCCATCTTCTCCTTTTTCAGGGTTTGAAGATTGTGAGGCCACCAGTTCTGACTAGTCTATGGAGAAGTTTGTATCTGGTTAAATGTAGTATTTGAACAACATGGCTAGCACTTCTATTGGTGCACTTTTGTGTTTAATGGAGAAGCAGAAAACCATTGCACTTTTATCTTCATTTTGTAAGGATCCTAGCAACGCAGTTGTTACTTATTAGTACAGCACTTTTGATGAAAGCTTTCTCTGTTGTACTTGGTCGTTACTAAGTTTTATATGTGGACTTATGGTGTATCTGGGGTAGTACTGTAAGTTGTTTTGGTAGGAATGATGTTCCCGACTGGTTACATATAATTAATGCGTTTTAGCATGGTTCCCTTGAAAATGAATTTCACTAATGGAATACTCTCTGTTGTAAGAGGATTGAGTTTATCAAGCTATTAAACAATGTACCGATAGTGCCATTGACTAGTTTGCAGATATTTTGTATTTTTGCCATTAGAAATGAAATAACAACATACGTGTTGTAAACTGATAAGCAAACAACCATCAATTTGAAAGCAAGATACACTTGCACTTTTGGAAATGAAATAACAATCACTACTTCACTAAAGCAACCCACCAACACCTACACCTTTGGTTTTAATGAGATTTCCTTCGAAATCTTTGTAAAAATCTCCAGTACTCTTCATCATATCCCTTCGGTGGGGGCCCACTGAAAGGATCCCCATATCGATGGGTTTGTTCTGCCTCAGCAGAGTTGTGTTGTAGACCCTGAATTTGACATCCATCTTAACCTCAATGTTGTTAGGTGCATGCTTCACCTCCTTCTTTAAAGGCTGACATGGTTGCTGCTGCTGCGGCATATCAACAGTTATCGAGGTTTTTGTTTTCACTTCTTCCTTTGATGTTCTCCTTGTCATCATCTTGATCTGCACAGCAAATAGGGGAGCAAAAAATATTTATCAAATAAGCAACACGCTGGGTGATAAATACCTTTGATTCCGGGTATTAGTATCAGCGGCTATCCTTTTGGTAAAAGGAGACACAAGCGCAATATGAACAACAGGAATGGGGATAAGATTGCTAATATGTGGTTATAGGGTTTTCTGATATATATATATATATATATATATATATATATATATATATATATATATATATACAATGACCTGGCATTTTGGGGGCCTAAACTGTCCCTGTGTTTAATTTGGGGTAAATAGCCAAACTGAAAAAAAAACATGGTGTTACAGCGTGAGTGCTGTAACTGATGCTTGAGTTCCATGGATCCATATGAGTGTCTGGCGTATGTGTGTGTAATAATTCATAATGTTAACAGACAGTTGACCAATATAAAAAGTGAAACTTCTCCAACTTCGCCGATGTGGGAGTCCATTCATTCTATGGATGTCCTGAATTGCAGTCAAACATTAATGGTAGTAGTTTGTAAACTGTCAATGGTGTAACGCCCCACATTGGGATATTATAGTCAAAAGGCACGTCTTTGTTATGGCCTAATATTATAGTTATGTTTTATCATTCTTTAAACCACGTTTCAGATTAACATACATGGCCCAACTACCAATGCATTTCCTACTACCACACACCAAGTCTGCACACTTACCTTGGAAATGTTGTCTTGAAACTGTCGAATCTACAGCCTCAATAGGTAACAGCATCACATTGAAGAATGCGGTTGAACATCATGTCAAATTAATTAATTAAAGTGTTCACCTACCAAACCTACCTCAAGTTAGGAGTGAATTTTAATCTGTGATTTATATAACTAGTATCTCCATCAGCAACAAGTAATTCTATCGCATTTGGTTTTTCTTGCGATGGAACCCAAAGAAGGTAAGTCCACATCCTCAAGGCAGAGTTGTGCTTCAACACCCAAACAACCGCACATCCCATTGTTGGACTTGCTTACAATCTTAACGTCTGATGAAGTAAATTCAGGTATGTTAGTTACAACCCCAACGCCACCAGAAATCTGAAGAAAATTGAGGGACATAGATCGTGTTGCACAACCAAATCCATGATCTTGCGCAAGCAACCGAAAGAACATAACTCATGCATCACAAACATGTCTACCAACTATAGAGTTTGGAGTACGTTATGCCATTCATGATGGAGCAATATGGAATGACAGACCAATAGTATTGGCTTTGCTTGCGCCTGATATACGAGGTAAACATAAAATGGAAACATACAACTGAAAGGGAAAGGAAAAAGTCGAAGCTTCAAGTTCTAAAGGAAACACTGAAGTCAGCGAGTTTGACGCGGTGGCTTACGCAAACAGGGAACCAATCCAGCCTCCTAGTTCAAAATGGCCAGACATGACATTACCCAAAAGGTATTGGAGTATACTCCCACAATTTGGAAGGGATAAAGGGAGAGCCTCCAACTTCTCACGACCCATTGCTAGGGCCTTCACACCGGAGTCTTCAACTTCTCACTCTAGCGATGAAGATATGGGTGACGGAGATGATGACAGCATCGAAGTGCTTGACCAAGAGGGTAACAAGATTGATGATGATCCGGATGACATTACCATTATCGAAATTGAATCAAGTGATGATTCTTAGTGCATTAGTAGGGGGATGTGTATTTTGTTGGTAAAAGTTTGATGTTTTCAATCCTTATGGCTATTCTAGAGTTACGTCAGTTTCAGTTATATGTGTCTTCAGTGAATTAGTAAGTTTTATATGTGTCCCTATGATGTAATTTCCTTTTTATTGGTCGGATTTTGTGGTACTTGTTAAAACCAGTATGTGTTTCTGGTTGGGAAGTATGCTTAATTTTCATGTCACATGTGTTGCAGTATTTTGGATATCTAGGTAACTGAGTCCCCTAGGTAGCAGCAATGTCTTCTAATGCAATCTTTTTTAGGCTTGTTCAGTCTAGCACTCCTGCTAGTTCTTCTGTAAGTTTTGTGTATGTCCAATATTGTAAGCCTGCTCTTCATAAGTGACAGAACTAGGAGACAGCAGCAGCTTGTGGTAATGTAATTTGTTGCTGTCATTAAATTGTTACAATTGAAGTATTGATCACACAATATTTTACTGCACCACAATTATGGTGCAATTTCTCCAATTTGAAGCAATACCAGATTAGCAATACTCATATAGTCAATGCTATCATCACCGTAACTGCTACTGTGTTCGAAAGGAGCTGCTTCAGCTTCAGCCACTCGAATTTTTTATATTCCTTTTTATTTCTCATTCTGTTACATAAAAAAGTGATGTTTTGTGGCTGTAATGCAACTACTTATTTTAAATTACAAGCTTGAATGTCAGTTTATGGCAATCTCTCCAATTTGAAACAATAGCAGCTACGCAATACTCACATAAACAGTACTATCATCATCATCACTGTTACTGCGACTCTGTTACACAAACTATAAATGACCTAGGAAATGCGCACTGACCAACACTACAAGTACATTAGTATATTATCAACGACCACATTGGTTACATGTTTATCATCACACATTAAGTAATTAGCAAAAACTATGAACATTCAACGTTCAATTTATTCTTCCATCTCTTCTCCTATCAATTAGTTGCGCTGTCAATCTATTTTTCAATGTCACCATTTCTTGTGTGCCATTATCTTCTCTTGTACTAAAAGGTTGTTGAGTCTCTGGTTGGTCATCATCTTCAGCACATGGTATAAAATGAGGGGCAGAGTCAATTAAGTTGAAACACGGGTCTCCAAACTGGCTGAGTCTGGTGAAGTTGTGCAACGTAAAGCAAGCGTTCACAATTTTGATCTGCTTCAACAACGGGAATCTTGGGACCTTACGCAGTATTTGCCACCTCGCTTTCAAAACCCCGAAAGACCTTTCGATTGCAAACCTCAACGATGAATGAATTTTGTTGAATTGTTCCTTAGACCCTCTGGGATTTTCACCTTCTGAATTCAGAAAGATGGTAGGGTACTCTAGTGTTGTGTCATCAAACCAACTCTATCAGGATAGCCTTTATCCACATGGTAGTATTTGCCTATAGACAAATAACATGAAGTCAATAAAACACAAGATGAGGTGTAACAAACTGCTCAAACTATGCTATCATTAATATGTTATGAAATTACTTGGAGGAGGCTTTGGGAAGTTCATAGATGGATCATTGACCGAGTTCTAATAGACTCTTGTGTCGTGCGCTGAACCTTCCCATCCAGCACAAACAAACACAAAAAGCATGTCAAAATCACAAACTCCAAGACATTTGTACTAGTAACACCTTTCCTATTTATAAATCGTATTCGATCCTTCTCCGGTACGATGAGTTTGACATGACAACCGTCTAAAACTCCCACACAATCCTGCATTTTGTAAACTATTTAGTAATGCAAAGTACAAATACATATATTATTTAACCAAAACATTAAAATGTTATTTCAGTAACATACCTGAAAAATTGGGTAATACTTTATGCTACTACTAATCTTCTGTGGAACATTTGAATATGTAGGATCCCTTGGCTTCACTACATCTTTCCTAACTCTTCCTATCGCCTCTAAAATGTCACCAAAGTGTAGACTAATTGTTGAACCTAATCGTTGGAATCGCTCTATTGAGTCTCTGTTTGCACATCGGTGACTCAATGTTCTTAGAAACCATGCTACTCGCTCTTTGACAGATGTGTTTTCCCTTGAGTCAACGTAATATTTGTGCTCCAGTACATGGCACAACAATAGAAACGTGTCCCGATTCATTCGAAGCGCGTTAAAACAACGCACTTTATACCTATTTAGTAATTCGTCAACCCATTTTTTACCGGTCAACGCGGACGTATGCATCGGTATCCTTGTCCATATGCTATAAAATGATGTCAAACATTGGACCAGTCAAAGGACTTCAGCTTCTATTTGAACCATGTCACACGCTATGGCTAGCACTAGTTGCTGTAACAACTGGTTGTCATTCAAAACAACACTTAATACATCATCTGACTGATCATACGTGGACATAACTAAAGTGATCTGATCCACAGAGAATAATAAAATTTGTAACTATGACAATAATTGAACATACTTAGGTTTATCAACTCATTGTTTTATTCGAAATAGAAAAACTAATAACAAATTAACATATTAGCTGCAATTCATTATGACTGTTTTTATCATCTTCCATCCTAAGCCTAACAACTTCGACAATCTCATCATCGTTCAAACAATCAAACAAATCCCTGTAATTGTAGTTTTCAATCATAGTGGCTACTACAATGAACTTCTCCTCAGAACCAAATGTGATGCCCCGCAGTCTGTCTACGGCCATTGTTTATGTGGTCTTTCCTTCTATTGTGGCTAACAATTCATAATCTGGTCTAGTGGTACCGCATAAGATGTATTCTATGTGATTCGCTAGGGACAGGTTGTAAGTCGTCTTTGCTCTCTTAACATCAGATACAATTTATCAATGTACCAATCCCGTTTGCATAAATAGCAGCTGTGTTTATTCTTAGGACGATTTCTTCCCAACCTATTGTATTTCCGTAGATGATTGATCTTGTGTATCGCAAGGATGAATATGAATTTAGCTTGGTATTCCTCAACTGCTTGTTATATTACAAACTTTATGTAGTGTTCCACATTCTCCTGCAACCTAGTTCTGAGAAGTTCAATGGTTTCCATGCTTGGACCAGTTGCTGCAGTTTTATTAATATATTACATTAGATGACGACTTTACCACATATGAATATGCTACCAGCATTTAGGATACAGTGTATGTATATATTTAAAAATAAAATTGTGCCAAGCATTGCATAGTTCCATAAATGAATACGTAGATACTTCCATTAACTGATACAACCAATACAAAACAGATCTGCATAATAAGCAGATACCACATTTGTCCAAAAGAAATCCAATCTGCACTATCACATACCACAACCAAAACTAAATTAAATATTTAACACATGAATAACTAGGACAACTGTCATCTCCCTGGAGTACATACGTATACAGTTCAGCTAAAAAACAAAAGCTACCCTTCTGGCCATATCAAAATACCAACAAAATAGACAAACATATTTGTGAAACCCACTCCATTAATGCCTTATTGCTTCTATCTCTTGTTAAACACCAGACGGACCCATTTGGCAACCTCTTCATCATTTTCCATAGTCATTAAGACTTCTCTATGACTCATATCTGCCAACAGGTATAGTGCATGAACTATCTCACTTGTGGTCAAGCCAGGAACACATCTAATATGATTATTAGCATCTTGGAAACTTATCACCCTAGTGCTAATACCAGTTTTTGCCTTCATCTCAGCTAGCAACTCGTTTGCATTACCCAGCTTGTCGTTTAGACCACCTTTTATGTCCTGTAGTTCCTCCACTATTGCATTATTATTTCCCTTGTTACCCTTTGACCTGGTTCTTCCTTTACAAACTTCCCTCCTAGGCTGTAATTTTCCTCTCTTTTTTTGCCCATGTTGTACCTCATTGCTTGTAGTCTGCATCAATTGATCCCATTCGGGAGGCTTGTCACTCTCAGGAGAACACAAAGGATTAGTGAAAATGTTGATATTATCTTCGGTGGCAGCTACTTATTGTAATTGTCAATCTTGACCATATTCTCGATTCATATTGTTAGGAACAAATCCGGTGGAGCTTCCGGCAACTATACCAGCATATTCACTTAATTGAAATGCATTTGCTAAACAACTAGCAACACCAGTAGCAGTGACGTCTGTTAAATCAAAAAATGATGTGTTTCCATCAGGAGTTGTACCTTCATATGGTGTGATGACTCGATGTCTGCCAAAACTACCGTGTGCTGGACCTTGTTGGATGCTATTATTAATTAAAATGTCCATAGACTGGCCTTCTTGTTGGCTGTCTGAGTAAGTGATCTGGACAGAAGGTATGTAAGCTTCACTACAATTACCACCATTTGACAAATGAACTTCAGCGTCATTATCTTCTTCATCATCCGACACATCTATAGACTGTTGTTTTGGTTCACCTCCAGAAGTTAATGCTTGCCCCCATATTAGTTCCATCGCATCAACTAAATATGCTGGCCATTTGGAATTAAGCAGCTTGTAAATGCCTATATTTTCCTAATTAGCACAACAAAAACAGAATAATTAGGCAAGTTTGAGGTGTCAATCATATTGCACTATGTGGAACATGGAGAAGTTGTAGTAATACCTTCGCTTGTTTTTCAATCCACTCAGGAGGGTAAGTGACTGATTTAGTTGATGCTTCATATCCCAATCCAGTTTTCTTGTAAGCAAGATCTTTACATTTCCTTCACCCTGTCTTCAGTGTGTCCCCCTTATTTTTGCACTGAACTTTGTCCACCGGGGGTAACCCAACTCTCAGTTCATTAAATTTCTCCGCTATGTTGGACCACTTATGAGTAAGTCCAACTAATGAGCCAGTCTTCCCTAACTGCACTCTTGCTTCCTCAACCAGTAAATGAACTAGCAACTCTACGTCGACCGTACTCCAGCAATGCTTATGCTTTCATTGACTACCTTCAATATTTTTAGGGGATTTGCCCTTATCATTGTTGTTACCCTTACCCATTGATTTCTATACAAGTGCACACCAGCAAGCAGTGGATAATTATTAAAACATCACGACAAGTTCAACAATTAAACCAGAATCATTGACACTAAACAACATATCAAACTGGTTATTTGGTTCAACAGAAAAAACAACAGTAGAATGAATGACAAAACAAGAATGTGGGTGTAAAGAAATAACCACCCATCACAGCATTCGTAAACTCATTGGTATAAATGTACCACTGAAACCGAATCTTACCTGGTGTTTGATGCTTCCAATTTTGAGAGACACTCAACCTGGATATGCAAATCGGAGAAGTAATTACTGAGCAAGGGTATCAATTAACGATAATGAAAATTGACAATGAGTGGCAGGATTTCAAAGTTGTGTAACCTTGACCTAGTGCATACACCCTTTGTTTGCCAAATTCGAACGGGACAGCCGATATTTATCGACAACAGTACGATAATTCATACGATGAATCGTTGGTGGTTGGGGAAATTTAGTTCATTGAATGAGTTACCGTCGCACAATACAGATAGCACCCATTGACGTCAATCAAATGATTCTTCTTCTACTTGGTGTAGACAGACAACACAAGAAAGGGGAACTGACTGGAGAAGATGATCAATTTGCCGGCGGAACATTCATTCCTCACAAAGGTTTGAAATCAAAGGTGAATTGACCTTCAACCTTACATGTACCCGGATGAACTTATTAAAGGCATATTATTGCAATTCTGGTGAAAGAAATGAGGGCATGGAGGTAATAACGACTGTGTACGGTAGCTGTAAAACGAGATTCAAAAACCAAACACAAGGTTTGCAACCTTTATTATAAAGCTTGATATTTGACCTTAAGCTGCAATTTTTAAGCTGGTCAAAGTGGTCAAATGAGCCAGATTAAGCTTCAATTCCAGGGAAAGCTTGGAATCGAACGGCCCCACAGATAAAAAAGTGAGCTTGAATCGTAAGTTTAGTGTAGTAGGCGGAGTATAGTAGGCGCCACTTTTCAAAGGTCCCAACTAAACTGTCTTACACTCTCGGCGTCTGTTTTGGGAATCACTTACTGTTTGTTTAACCAATTTTTCTTTTTTTTAGGAGAGGGAACGGGATTACCCAAAACCTTCTATCTTGATTCTTCACCCCTACTAGGGAATAAGATTTCCTTTCCCAACACATTTTGACCGGTGACAGTGAATATTGGTCGGCAATTAGTGATCGTTGACTAGCAGCCGGCAACTGTTGACCATTGACTGGTGACCGTTGACCGGTTATTTATTTTATTTTACCCAACTCAAACAAATATTGTGTTCCCAACACATTTCTTTTCAGTCTGTTTTTGGATTCTATTTCATTTCCCCTGCTTGAAACAAACACATCCTTAACTCTTCATGCATAAAGTTTTGTTTTTTATATTACAGATGAAGTAAAGTTCCGATAAAGATAAGAGGATGAGAAAGTGCATAAATTTTAGATAATTTATGCTCTAGTGTAATTTTTAAGTTGAAATTATCTATGTACTTTTTAAGAACACAATAATTTTTTTATCCGCTAGTGTAATTTAATTTTTAAGGATATAATATTTTTTTAAGGCACTGAATAAATTTAAAAAATAATAAAATGTTTATTTGTTTTAATATTTTATAATATTTTATTTTTTAAACATTTATAAAATTTTATATATTATTTTAAATTTTTATTGTATTTTAAATTTTTTTTTATAAATTTTTAGCAGGACATATTGTGAATTTTAAAAATAATTTATTAACTAATAAAGGTATTTTTATTTTTTTATTGTTCAATGATTATAGTGTATTTAATGGACTTTTACGAAATAAATACACTTTTACAAAAATATACTCTCTCCGTCCTGAATTGACCGTCCTGTTTACTATTTGGACATGTCGTTTGACTTCAATTTTTAACATATAAAATAAATTAATTTTGAAAATTTAAGTTTTGCATATAATTCCTTACATGATAAACTATATGTTAAAAAAATTAATTTTATAAAATTATTTTATCTTATATGGTTAATATTGAAGTGGAAAAACGTGTCATAAAACAAACAGGACGGTCAATTCAGAACGGAGGGAGTAGTCACATTTTATGACTTTCTTTTCTTTTTTTAGTGTTATTTTATATGGATTAGGTAAGGATCCATATCGATCAACCCAAATTGATTGCGGGGAAAAAAACCAAACTCCTGAAACTTCCGCACTACTGATATGTCTGGATCCTGATATTTCCGCATATTGAGACGTCCTACCTGATGTGATATAGAACAGAAGTAGCACCAAAAACATCATACTGCAGTCTGCTTAAAGTTGATTTAATTACATATGGGAGTTGAATCAGTGCGTAGAGCAAACTCAGCAAAAGAGTCGAATGATTTATAGTGCATCCTTACCCGGTGAATCCTTCGTTACGAAGCACCTAATTCTCCCTGAACACAAAGCTCAACACTCCTTACCAGTTACCACCATTGTTTTTCATTATTATCAACGACATGCATTTCGGTGGGTTGAATCTGCTGCGTAATGACTGAATCTGGGTAACAAATGTCCAAACAAATGGAGGAGCGATGGAAGTCTGAAAGTGATGATTTCTTTCTGGTTGGATGAGATGGAAACGGGACGCAATTCCCTAATAAGTTCCGGGTTTATGGGTGAGCCTCATAGAGAAGCTTGTTCTGACATGGGTGATGGGAGATGTAAACGACCATCACAATTCATCTGGGCACTTATAAATGCAAATACTCTATAACAACAAACAGAGGCGAATCCATGCACAATTCCTGGTCCGCCACTGACGACAAAGAAAATTGAACACCATCAACTGATCGTCCTCCCACCCATACCATTTCTCATTACATCTCCAGCATTCATCAAATTCAGAATGATCATTTATGAAAACAGATGTCATCCATGCATATATTTATCACCAACACTACTTTTTCAGTTCCCTGTAGAGCTTTGCCAAACTTCAATTGCCTGCTGATCCTTCCTACTAACAAACATCTTATTTCCACCAAAACCCAGGATCGTAATCCTCCTCTTCCCATCACTCACATCTTTGCCGGCTCTCCCCATCCCGCTCCTCCTAAAATCCCTATCGCCCATCATCAAACCACCACCATCATCTAATTTCAGCTCCCCAACCTTCACTTCAGACCAGACCTCCAACTCCCCACCTCTGCTCCTAAACACATTCCTCCCATGGCTCTCAATCTTACACCCAACCCCATCCTTCTTCCTTTCAACCCTCCTTTCATCCCCCAAACACACCCAACAACCCTCCTGCTCCCCTCCTCCGCCAATTCTCCTCAAATCCACAAACCACACCTCACCAGAATTCACCCCAACTTTAAACAACGCCGACAGTTCATCTGAATATGTCACATCAGAGAAACAATCTTCCTTCTCATTCATCTCCCAAGCAGGTTTCCCTGATCGCACATCCCATAACTTGATATTACCTGACACCCGCGACGGCCCACTGTAAGACCCCGACGCCACCAACAGATTCCGACTCGCTGCCCATGTCAGTTTTGTGGCTGGGTATGCGGAATCAACTTCTGCCCCATAGATCTCGTTCCGCGCGATCTCCGCCACTGGTTTAAAGTCCGAGGCCAGATCGTACACCACTATGGCATTTGAGTTTCGACGACCCGACTCGTAGCTGGTGAATAGGTAATCAGGTGATGCACCAATCGCTTGCACTGTTGAGCTTGACCGGGTCGCGTTTTCCCAGCTTAAACTCTGTCTCACTGTACCCTCCTCAGTATCAATAATCTGCAAAATTAAACAATCCAGGGATAGAAATTATTTGGAATTGAATTGACCCATTCAATATGAAGAAGACGATGGCAATCGAACGAACTATGTAATCTACAGATGTCCAGATTCTATTTCAGTTTAATTTATACCTGCAGCCCAGAGAAATCGGTGGCACCGGCGGCAGCTAAACCGGGAGTAACAGCAAGGAGGGAATCAATCTCAGCGAACCGAGTGAGAACAGTTGATTTTCGGGTAAGTGACCAATCGAAGGAAGTGATTTTACATCCGTGGGCGACGTGTAGGGACCCACACGGTGTAGCGGAGATGGCGGAAGGGGTGTCGCGACCGTTCAAGGGGAGAGAGGCGGAGATTACAAGGTTCAAGGCGTCGAATTGGGAAGGGTTGGAGAGAGATGAAATAAGAAGGGGCTCAATGCCGTAGAATCGGGATTCAAGGATGAGATCCTGAAGGTCGAAGGTAGTGGTGTTGAACTTGGAAGGGAGCTGCCCCGAGCGGAGGAGGGAGAGCAGAATTGAAAAGAGTTCAGGGTCGCGGTCGATGAAGGGTGTGGTGGAGGTTGGGGATGAGTGGAGGACGAGTTTGGAGAGCAGGGAATTGGGTCCGGCGAGGGTTAGGGTTTCTTCTGTGGTCTGGAAGATTTGACCGCCAACGTTAATGGTCAGGATGCTTGGGGTTGAGGAGGAAGAGGCGGGTGAGAGGGACAATTTAGAAAATGTAGCTTGCGGCATCTTGATTTGGGAAATACTTATCGGCTACGAGGGGGAGAGACGGTGAAAAGGTTGTGTTGGTCTGCCGGAAGGTTTATGAAGAAGAATAGTTGAAACTTAAAGACCGATCACCATGGGACGAAACAGAGGACTGCTTCCGGTTCAATTTATGAATTCAAGTAACGATGGATGCGCATGGGGAGAGAGAACGAGCGGAGGAACTGGAAGAAAGGAAACTCCTCTCTGGCAGCGGGGGCACCTGATCTGAAAAGATGCAGATGTAAGTAGGGGGCGGGAGCCAACAGGGAGGAGAAGGTGTCGATTCGTGAAATTACTGGAAAATGGAAAGTTATCACGTTTTTTAAAATTTATGACATATCATTCTTGTGGTTGATCAGCGAAAAAACAAAAATACCTTAGTTGATAAATTGCCCTAAAGTCAACAATATGTCATTAAGTTAAAGGAGTATTAAAATCCTATATATGTATATAAAAGTAGGTAATAAGATGTGAAAAAAATTTGGAAATATCATAAAAATTACAAAGACATAATAATAACAATGTATAAAATAACAATCAATCTGCGCTACATCCACATGTAGCCATCCTTGCTACATATGTTGACCTGACAAGTAAAAAATATATTCTTTTTTATAAAAAAAAAAGGGAATTTTCACCAAATGTCACTGTGTTTTTGCTTAATTCACGATATACCACCGTGTTTTTAAATTTACACAAGATGACACCGAGTGTTTACGTATTTCATTAGATAACACTCTGTCTTATATTTTGTTAACTTTTATGTTAATTTTCTTAGAAAATGACAAAAATACTCATGTTATTAATTAATTACCTGACAATGAATTGTCATATTGACAAATTCCATAAGATACCACCTTAGTTTAGCTAATAACAGGGGTAATTTAGTCTTTTTTCTAGAGATATTAGCGGAGCAGTTAATGAAATATGGGACATAATGTTATCTGGTGAAATAAATAAAAACTCGGTGTTATCCTATGTAATTTTAGAAACACAGTGGTATATCATGAATTAAGTAAAAACTCAGTGGTATTTGGTGAAATTTCCCAAAAAAAAAAAGTAAAATTGACACTGCTGGTTATAGTGCACAAAACGTAAAAGAAAACTTGTACAAATGATCATACAAATGTTCATTAAAATATGTACATCTTCACGTAAAAACATGTACATCCTCGCATTAAAAACATATGGATGGTCACATAAACCTGTACAAATCATTAAATATGTACATCCTTAGATTAAAACTTGTACATATAAGGAAGAAACCTTGTACAGATGGTCATACAAACATATACAGATGTTCATTAAAACAATACATTCTCATAATTTTTTTGAAAACATATATACAGTCTCATAATTGAACATGTACATTCTCATAATTGAACATGTACATTCTCACATTTGAACATGTACATCGTCATATTAAAATATGTACATTCTCAAATTAAAATATGTACATGTAACACCACCGTCTATTAATCCTAAACCTCACAGTAATTATCGTCGAATCGCAACATTAATTGAAGACGTTCTAATTGCAGTGGAAACACTCACTAACTAGGCGGGTGTCACAACCTTCACTCCAAAAACTTAACCAACCATCTGTCGTGATGAACGAGACTAATTCAACTACATACGTTTACCAACATTGCTTCACACCATTCGTCAAAAGTAAATTCAAGTATCATCCTAGGAAACTAGTGAGCGACTAAGTACAAATTTACATCAACCAAAATGGGCATATTTAATACAATGCCTCCCATGCTTATGGCAATCCAAAAACGCTATAATTCAATTCAGCTACAACTACCGCCATACCAAAATAATCAACTCCCCAAAAACCTGCGCTCCGTCGACGCGTCAATCATCTACAAATAAAATGTCGATGCCCATGGAGGGCTCAGCTCTTGTCCGAGTATGTTAGACTATGTTATCCTAAACCCCTTTAGGTTACTTAGGTTAATTAGCCATCTTAACATGCTATCCAATTTGCATGTTGTTCCGGTTTACAAGCGAGAAACAAAAAATGTAAATGCGGAAAAGTAAACACCCAACAATTCATACAAGATAATCATTTCAACATTAAATCATCCATCTTAATCCTTAAATGAGGATTAAATAATTGAGTCGAAAGTCGCACTCTCATATTTATTACCAACACCAAAAGCCCCGCTTCCACCAACGCTCTTATTATCTTGTGGGTGTCTCGTTAGATGGACAGTTTCCCATTAACCTCAGCAAGTTTTATTATAGTTGAACACTAGTCCTATTGCCAATGATCATAGACCATTGGACTTCCCTGTGTCTCGAGAGAGAGATCCATATAACTGTAGTTGTGTGCCAAACAGCAGCACCCTCTGCCAACCGATCTAAGACGATCAATTGAATTTCCACAATAAGAGGTTCCACACTCGGATCCTCTCTGGTGATCACACTGCGCAACCTGCTAGAACATATGCAGACCAGGATTTCATAAACCACACCACCATAACATCCACCATCACTCCACCATAACATCCACCATTTCTCCATAGTTAATCGTTTTAACCAACTCACCATTATTAGTTTTGAGTTCTTTGGAGAATACATTTTATTAATTCGATGCCTTGTAAGGTCTTGCACATACCTAGGAATAATCTAGGTTATATTCATGTTCTGTGTCAATGCTCTAAGATCGGTAACATCGAATCTTTTCTCCTAAGTTTTAAGTCTTAGGTGATTAGAGTAGTTATTGATAGTGTCGTACTCTGTTGTGTTTCACCATCCTTGCTCGTATCGTAGTCACGTGATATAAAGTATTACAGCTTCCGAAAGACATACGCGCGCAATAATTAAACGCTTGATCGTCGAGCATATAAAAATCACATAACACAAGTTTCATCATGCATATTTTTCTTAAGCATTTATCACACAAGTTTGCCCGAACCCGAGGAAGCCCTCAGGGGTTCAGACCACACAATCCAACATACCGTTCACCGTTGAACAATGCTAGTGTGATGTATCACGCTCGTCTCTAAGCACACGTAGCTCGTGGCTCGTAACTCCTAGCTCATATCTCTGGAATATACCGCTAAGCATTAATATCATTCCACTGATCCAGTATTCTAAATAGTGTTAATCCCCCCAGTAATTAACCTCTTAATTGGTTTGTCATTGTTACTCGGGTTTTCAAATGTATTCGGGATTAGTTTCAAACATACTTTATTTATGTTATAACGAATATGTAGTGTTAGGTTACTACTTGAGATTTTAATCTATATAATATCCCATTTAATCACAGGTTATTACTCTTGTATATACATATCTACATATCACCATGTAGTTTGTTACTATATGATATAATCGACCTTATAGTGTATTTAAGGTTTAAGCTTTCACGGGGAGTACGAGTTGGTCTGTTATATATAATGTAATATAATGTAATTCTCACACTTAGTGTTACATTATATAAATCACAATTTCATCCCAAGTAGCTCATACAATTTGGCTCTTTAATTCGTTCTCTCCTCAATAATTTTAACTCCCTTTGGAAGTTTAATCCAAAACTTATTCCAACTTTATAAGTTTCATATGAATCAGGTATAATCCATTTGGCCCAATTCATTTTCCATCTTGATCCAACCTCCCTCCTCTTAATTTTGTTTACCCCCGTATACATATATGTATATAAGTACATGTATATATATATATATATATTAGCGTAACATGGCCACACATATACAGGTGTATATGTATATGTATTCAGTTTAGTGTAATTGTATGTGTATATGTATAATTTAACCTTGATTGATATTAGTTTCATTTGTCATTTTCAAGCAAGGAAACATATCTTTTAAATATATATACCAGAAGGGGGCAGGATCGGTGAAGATATGGAGGAGAATCGAAAATAACAATTAAAGAAAGTAAAGAACAGATATTGAAGAACAAATATTGAATAACTTGAATTGAAAGTGCAGATATTGAAATAAATAACTTGAATTTAAAGGAACATAAACAAACAAATAAACATAAGATATTGAATCTTGAAACTCACTTAAGAGTTTATCTTGATATTGAAGGATAGAAGATGGATACAAGGATAGAGAATTTGATTATGGAAGAGAGAATTCAGAGCTTATCTCTCTAGATTCTCTTACTTGAACCTTGTAAAAACTTGTGTGTAGCTAAGTGCCCGAATGCCCCTTTTATATAGGTGAGGACGGGGTCTTGGAGGTACAATAATGGAGGCACTATTTGCCTTCACTATTTGCTTTCGGAAAATAATAATGGAAGCACTATTTACTTTTAGAAAAGTAAATGCTTTTGAAAAAAAAGACGTAATAATTGAGATTCCTTGCATGATTGATGCGTCCTTTTGAATTATTGATTTGTCTTGATAATTCTCCGTTTTTCTACGGCGCCTGGTCGTCGTCGCTGCTGTCGTACGGATTTTGGTTGAAGTGCAGATCTTCTGGAAATTCTGGGTTGTCGAAATATTGAGTCCGTAATGTATATTGTAGACTAATTCTTCCACCCCGAGCTCGACTTCGAGTTTGCGATGGTGCCACTCGTAGTCTGTTGTACAGGGTAGCTCCGAGAATGGATATATTCTTGTGATATAGTATGTGGAAGTGCAATATTCCACAAATCTTTATAGTTCTTGATCACGAATGGTGAAGTCTGGTGGTTCCTTGCCGGCGGCGACAAGGAGACTGCGGTGCAGGTGCCGTAGAGGAACCCACCTGTGAAGTTTTTGATATATTGGTCTATCAATGGAGTAAAAACGATGGTCATAGGGCTGAACGCAGAGGAGCGTTTGACCTTGACGACCATCATATGGAGGATGTTGATATGTCGTCATCTGGACTGGTTGTTGTTGGTCTCGTAGTTGCCACTGTGAGCCATTTCTGGGAACGTCTGGTAGAAATTGGAATTCTATGGGAATTTGTGTGAGTTTTGTGGAGGTATGGTATTTCAGAATCTTGTGGAGCAACGTGTTGTTAGGATTGCTCTTTTGAATCTTGAATTTGAGCTTTCCAAAAGCTTGTTGCCATTTTGGTGACTTTTGTTGAGACGGTGTCATTGTCTTCTTCTTGAGGAGGACGATGGTGTTGCTCTTGTTTTTATACTCTTTTTTTTTAATCTTGATTTAAATAAAATCTTCATAGTCCTCGTGTGGATCCTGGGCTAAAGGTCCACCAAATGGATCATAGGAGACTGATCCAGCAGAGGACGAGTCTTCTTTGTCGTCAGCCCATACCTTGACATCGGGTATCTGGTTGATTTTGAATTGGGTATATTGTAGAGATAGTTCTGGGTTGGATTCCAGGAACTTTTGGAACATTTCAATCTATTGTGGAGATTTGGGCTGTTGAGACGCTGGACAAATGGCCAGTGGAGTTGGTGAGGAAGGATCTGGTTTTGGGTTTAGGCCAGGGATGACTAGTGTTTTTGTGGAGCTAGGAAGAGCCTTTTGAGATTCTTGATAGTCTTTGTAGGTAATGACCTTTTTGCCAGTGGTCGTATAGGCCTTTACGTTCTCATAAGAGCATAACTTAGACCAATACTTGGGCCACCATTTGATTCAAAAATCTTGAACCAAACAGTATGGATATGGTGTTGGCAAGAATTGGTCAATTTTGTACGTCCAACAGAAAATCCATGGGACGCAGAATATGGCGAAAAAGTGGAGTTCTTTTGTGTATTGTGGACTATTGTAGTGTTGGAGCCAGTATGCATAATTGGGTTGAACTGGGTTTGGTAAAATATCTGAAGATCCTCCAAAATAGCGCCACCAATCATAGAACCATATTGGAAAATCTTTGCCACATTGCTCATGGAAATTAATGAACCATGAGTGTGTTCTTGGACGAAGTAAAAGGAATCGATACCATGCTTCTTAGTAATCGACATAATTGTAGGTATTGGGATAGGAGGTTACAGAGAAAGAGCGGGGCTGATGGATTGGTCCCCATTCTTTGGCTGAAACTATCTTCTTAATGAAACATCTGGAAAGATCGGTTTGTGAGGAATTTGGATTTGACCCTCAAATACTATGAGCTCATCCTCATAGAAACCAGATCCATAGAATTAACCCATAGGTCAAATCCAAATTCCAAACATACCGATTTTTCCAGATGTTTCATTAAGAAGGTAGTTTCAGCCAAAGAATGAGGACCAATCCATCAACCCCGCTCTTTCTCTGTAACCTTCTATCCCAATACCTACAATTATGTCGATTACCAAGAAACATGGTATCGATTCCTTTTACTTGGTCCAGGAACACACTCATGGTTCATTAATTTCCATGAGCAATGTGACAAAGATTTTCCAATATGGTTCTACGATTGGTGGCGCTATTTTGGAGGATCTTCAGAAATTTTACCAAAACCAGTTCAGCCCAATTATGCCTACTGGCTCCAACACTACAATAGTCCACAATACACAAAAGAACTCCACTTTTTTGCCATATTCTGCGTCCCATGGATTTTCTGTTGGACGTACAAAATTGACCAATTCTTGCCAACACCATATTCATACTGTTTGATTCAAGATTTTCGAATCAAATGGTGGCCGAAGTATTGGTCTAAGTTCTACTCTTATGAGAACGTAAAGACCTACACGACCACTGGCAAAAAGGTCATTACCTACAAAGACTATCAAGAATCTCAAAAGGCTCTTCCTAGCTCCACAAAAACACTAGTCATCCCTGGCCCAAACCCAAAACCAGATCCTTCCTCACCAACTCCACTGGCCATTTGTCCAGCGTCTCAACAGCCCAAATCTCCACAATAGATTGAAATGTTCCAAAAGTTCCTAGAATCCAACCCAGAACTATCACTACAATATACCCAATTCAAAATCAACCAGATACCCGATGTCAAGGTATGGGCTGACGACAAAGAAGACTCGTCCTCTGCTGAATCAGTCTCCTATGATCCATTTGGTGGACCTTTAGCCCAGGATCCACACGAGGACTATGAAGATTTTATTTAAATCAAGATTAAAAAAAAAGAGTATAAAAACAAGAGCAACACCATCATCCTCCTCAAGAAGAAGACAATGGCACCGTCTCAACAAAAGCCACCAAAATGGCAACGAGCTTTTGGAAAACTCAAATTCAAGATTCAAAAGAGCAATCCTAACAACACGTTGCTCCACAAGATTCTGAAATACCATACCTCCACAAAACTCACACAAATTCCCATAGAATTTCAATTTCTACCAGACGTTCCCAGAAATGGCTCGCAGTGGCAACTACGAGACCAACAACAACCAGTCCAGATGACGGCATATCAACATCCTCCATACGACGGTCGTCAAGGTCAAACGCTCATTTGCGTTCAACCCTGTGATCATCGTTTTTACTCCATTGATAGACCAATATATCAAAAACTTCACAGGTGGGTTCCTCTACGGCACCTGCACCACAGTCTCCTTGTCGTCGCCAGCAAGGAACCACCAGACTTCACCATTCGTGATCGAGAACTACAAAGATTTGTGGAATATCGCACTTCCACATACTATATCACAAGAATAGATCCATTCTCGGAGCTACCCTATACAACAGACTACGAGTGGCACCATCGCAAACTCGAAGTCGAGCTCGGGGTGGAAGAATTAGTCTACAATATACATTACGGACTCAATATCTCAACAACGGACCTGTTCGAGCATTTCGACAACCCAGAATTTCCAGAAGATCTGCACTTCAATCAAAATCCGTACAACAGCAGCGACGACGACTAGGCGCTGTAGAAAAACAGAGAATTATCAAGACAAATCAATAATTCAAAAGGATGCATCAATCATGCAAGAAATCTCAATTATTGCGTCTTCTTTTTCAAAAGCATTTACTTTTCTAAAAGTAAATAGTGCTTCCATTATTATTTTCCGAAAGCAAATAGTGAAGGCAAATAGTGCCTCCATTATTGTACCTCCAAGACCCCGTCCTCACCTATATAAGGGGGCATTCGGGCACTTAGCTACACACAAGTTTTTACAAGGTTCAAGTAAGAGAATCTAGAGAGATAAGCTCTGACTTCTCTCTTCCATAATCAAATTCTCTATCCTTGTATCCATCTTCTATCCTTCAATATTAATATCAAGATAAACTCTTAAGTGAGTTTTAAGATTCAATATCTTATGTTTATTTGTTTGTTTATGTTCCTTTAAATTCAAGTTATTTATTTCAATCTGCACTTTCAATTCAAGTTATTCAATATTTGTTCTTCAATATCTGTTCTTTACTTTCTTTAATTGTTATTTTCGATTCTCCTCGATATCTTCACCGATCCTGCTCCCTTCATATATATATATATATATATATATATATATATATATATCTCCTTATTTCTTAAATTTAAATACAATGTATTCTAAAATTTAAAGTTCACCAGAGCAACTGGAAGCTTAGTAATCTTAACTAACTAGTTTAGGATTCTTTCTTGACCATGTCAAAACACAATCAGCCATCTTTATTAACATATTATTTCCTTTAACACTTCCCTAAATTCATTAATCTAATCCTAGTAACTAACTTGATTTTTTTATACCCAGTTATTCTCAAATTAGTAATTTATTGATTTAACTACTCATGCGTGTGTATATATATATATATCACCAAATTAATAACAGATTAGCATTAATATCCAAATTAACGCAATCATTTTACTAAATTCTCACCTTATTAATAGACTTAACTTGAAAGTTAACAAACTCACCTACTAAATCCATAACAGCAATTTATTTCTAATAATTATCATATAACCAATATTATGTAGAATTGAAATAACAGCTATTACAATTACCGTGAAAAATAGAAAGGAATGACAGACAAGCATATATAGATGCTTCTATTTCACCATTACCGTGAAAAAAGAGTGAGAAAGTCCTAGAAGAATTTGCTTGCAATTGCCGTGAATAGAATAGGAGAGAAAGTGGTAGGCTATGCTTGCAGAAATAGAAGAAAAATAAAGAAGTGTAGAGGATGAAATACAGTTTATCCCCAAGGATTTATCACTACAGAGGTGCTGGAACAAGAAAAGAATGCAACGCAGAGCATGTATGCTTTCTCGTTCACCGGTGTGGGTTGTAAAATTTACCGTAAGTGAATAAAATGAAGATGCTGGTGCAGAGTATGTTTCACAGGGTGTAATAGAAGATGTATGTTATAATGACAGCAGTTTGAAGGAAGAGGAACACCATTACTACTACAAAGCTTATACTCTTTTTAATTTGGATTCCTTACAGCAGATTTTGCTGATTTTCAACTCTAAATCATCTCCTTCACTGCATTAGCAGAAATCAAACTCTTTTGTTGTTATAACACGAAGGTAAGCTACTACCTACATTTCACCCTTAAACCAATTTTCCAGATTCATGTCACAATTAACTTAATAGTCTCTTTTATGTTTAGCTTAATACGTAGCCACGGCTTCCACCAAACAGAAGCAAAGGAGGTAGTTAGTATTATCTTAAAACATTCCCATTAAACTACACCTGAATATGATTTCAAGGGGTGGGTTTTTTTTTTGAAACAAAAGGTTACACTGCTGCATATAAATACTATGGTTTGGCTTGGATTTTGGGTTTCAGAACAGCACCTGCTGTATATATGTTGGTAGGTTAGAGCTTGTTATATTCATCCCGGGCTTTGAATGCTGAGGTTTCTTTTAGGCCATTCATTGTCAAACTGTTAGGTAAGGTCCTTGCTGCCAGAACAATATTCTACGAGCATCAGTTGCTAATTGTAGCAGTTTGTCAGATCTTTAGCTTACTTACCTGCTGTATATATGTTGTTTGTTCATTTAACAGATGCAGGGTGTTGCTGCTATACTGATAATATTTGTTCCGCAGGTGCGACAGAGCATAAACTTTTATTATCTGTCAATAACAACCATTATGCTACTGATGCTCAACGTATGTTTACTGGTGTGACAGAAAAGAATAACAAAAGAACTTCTACGTTTTAATTGCTGGAAGAATACATAAGTTGTGCTGCGTTACCGTTTCAGAAATGGGCTGGTTAAAGCTCCTTGCTCAATCTGGTGTATGAGATTGCAGCAGTTCCAGTGATTTATCACCACAGAAGTGTAGATACAAGCACTGAATGATGATCCTTTTTTTTAATCTGTATGCAGGGAGAAGTAACCAGAGATTTATCATTGCTGAGTCATACCCATACAAGAAGGAAATGAAGACAGGCGCATCCTTCTTGTTTGTCGGTCAAGAATATGGAATGAAGGGAGGTAGGGCTATGTCGTTCTGGTGTGATGGGTCATGGGTTGTAATTTATTGATAGTGCACAAAATGAAAAACAAGGACAGAGGCAATACTTTTGTTCAGTTGTATAATACAGAAGGTAGATATGAGTTCTCTGTTTTTTTTTTTTTTTGTACAGATTTACCGTGAGTTAGAGCAAGGTAAAGGACATTACAAGAAGAGAATGAAAACACAGCAGATTCCAGTGGTTTACCTCTTCAAAGGTGCAGATACAGGGAGGAAATGAAAGGAGTGCATAGTACGTATGTTCTGGAAGCAAAATTTTCCAGGAAGAGGATGAAGCTGGTGCAATCTGGTGCTAGATGCAGCAACCTCCACAGACAAGAAGTGAACGTAATTGTTGGCGCAATCATAAGAAGAAGAATGAGAGAACTTGCTGTTTAGGGTTGTAAAATTTACCGTGAGCTGAGAGTGAAGAAGAGGGGTTAGAATATGTACGTTCCTCGTTTTACCAGTGAGGGTTTGGGAAAGAAGGAAATAAGAAAATGAAGAGTATTGACGGTGGGGTTCTGAAGAATGAAAATGACGAGACAAACAGCAAAGACGTGGCATATTTACCACCTTGTAAATTTTCCATCTTTTCACTAATTAGGGAGATAATATGTGTATTAGTTTACAATTTAATAAAAAACTAATACTACCTCCGTCCCAGTTTGACTGTCTTGTTTGCTTTTTGGCACGTTTTTCCACTTCAATATTAAACATATTAAATAAAATAATTTTATAAATTTAATTTTTGTAATGTATAGTTTATCACCTAAGGAATCTACTACAAAACTTAGATTTATAAAATTATATCATCTATATGTTAAATATTGAAGTCAAACGACATATCCAAATAGTAAACAGGACAGTCAAGAAGGGACGGAAGGAGTATGTCTTAGTAAATTTCCACTTTATTTGGTTTATTTAAATACTCCATATCTTTAATTAATTCCTCTCTACTAAACATATCAACTCTTGTTATAATTTGTGTAATTTGTATATTACATGTTACATCCATTTAACAATGTAATTATTATTATTTTAAGTACCTCCTTGTACATTATACATTATATAAATCAAGGTTGCTATTTGATTTCTCTCTTTCCTCCATAATATTTTCCTTGTGCTTTAAAGTTTGATAAACATTTTAAAACCTTCATTATGTTTATAACCGCAAGTAATTTAAGGATAGTATTTCTCTTCATTTTTTTACCTTATACATAATTATTCTCTTTGATAAGCTTAATAAAATTTCTCTTTTTCAGGTGTTTAACAATTCTCTTTTTAACATGTACATTTGTTTATATAGTATACAATTATGGTTAAATAAACTCTTTTTAACCTCCTTAGGATCATTTATATCCTATTGTTCTTTTTACTTATTTAAGGATTTTTAACCTTTCATTAAACACTTTCATTTAATTAATTTGTTATTAATTAAGATAACTAATACTTAGGATATTTTAGTACATTCTCATATTAAAGTATATAACGGTTTCCAAATAGATTACCCTAACCCACACACCCTAAAACCCACCCTAGGAAAACTAAAAAATGTCAAACATATTTTTAGGGTTTGTAGTGGCGAGTTTAGGGTCTAACGACCCTAAACCCGCGACCACAAACCCTAAAAACCTGTCGAGTTAGTTGCTACAATGTAAAGTATATAACGGTTTTCAAATAGATTACCCTACCCCAAAACCCACCCTAGGATAGCTAAAAAACGTCGAAGGCATCTTTAGGGTTTGTAGTGGTGGGTTTAGGGTCTAACGACCCTAAACCCGCTACCACAAACCCTAAAAACCTGTCGAGTTAGTTGCTACAATATAAAGTATAGAACAACACCCCAAAACCCACCATAGGAAATCTAAAAATGTCGAAGGCATTTTTTGGGTTTGTAGCGCTACCACAAACCCTAAATACCTGTTGAGTTGGTTGCTACAATATAAAGTACAAAACAAATTCCAAATAGATTACCCTACCCCAAAACCCACCCTAGGAAAGCTAAAACGTCGAAGGCATTTTTAGGGTTTGCAGTGGGCAGGTTTAGGGTCTAACGACCCTATCTCCCTGGCTAGTCTTGTTTTTAGTGTATCATAATACAAAATTAATGAACCATACTATCATTTTAGTGTATCATCGTATACATGTAAATATAATTTTTTTTAAAGTTGTCAAAATATATTCATGACTGGTCTTGTTTTGAAGAGCTTGAATTTAAGTGAACAATGATATTTTTTTTCATTTTGAACTTATATATATCAAAAGTTACAACAATTTAAAGTTTTTGTGATAAAGAAAGAAAAAATAAAAATCTTTTAAGAAAAAAGAAAAAAAACGTTGCGCCTCTAGTACGCGCGTGCTCCTCGGTCCCTCCCATATCCCTCCCCGTATGTAGCTATGATGGCTACTGTAACTTGTAGCCAATAAATTATCTAAAATAATTTATTTTGATCAGGTGATTAAAATTGGTAGAAAAAACAAAGAAAAATAAAAAATATATAAAATAAATTATTGTTGAACAAAAAATTGTTAAAAGGTAATTAAAGTATTAAGAATTATTAAAAGATAATTTGAAAATATTAATAAAAAAATAACAAACATTTAGGGAAAACTCACAATATATTATGAATAAAAAAGTGACATATTATGAACTTGAAACACAATTTACGATGACAGACACAATAGTCATTATTCAATGTCATTTCACAATATGATGGTACATCACAAATTGTGAGCCTATTTTGTGGTATGGAAAGAACGCGTGAAATCAGGTATATAATGAATTATAAAACTTTTTTGTGACATGTTATAATTTTTTTCCAAAATTTAATTACCTTGTTTAAAGAAAATAAGTTTCAAGAATTAACAAAAATAATAGTGCCATTTTCCTTACTAAACTAGTTTTCACTCTCTTTATTTACTACTTATTAAATATGTGAAGACAAAATTACAATCAATATGTTAGTTTATTAAATTTTAGTGAATATGAATGAAGTTTCCAATAAAATATGAAAAAAAGAAAGTAAATTAAATCACCCTCTTTACGTTTGAATTTGTTATATATTAGCTTTTTTTATTTTCTCTTTTCTACCAATTTTAGTCATTTCTTCAAATAAATTATTTTTATATTGCTTAAGTATTATTATGTATTTATATATTTATATTCTATTTTATGTTAATATACTTTTTATTTTTAAAAAAATTCTTTAATAATTATCAAAGTATTATGATATATTTGTAATTTTTATTTTTCATAATTTTGTAACTTTTTTATGTTCTTTTATAATCATTATCTTTTATTTACAATATTTTAAATTTTTTTGAACTTTTTAATACCAGTGACATATTGTGAATTTTTAAAGTAGTTTGTTAATTAGTATAAGTATTTATGCTTTTTTTTTCTGTCAGTCAACAACTAAAAGAATATTTCATGAACTTTGAAGAAAACATAATGACATTTCATGTCATGATTTTCAGTGAAGTTTCATAAATTCGCCAAAAACATAGTTTATAAAATTAACTTAACTATCACTTTATTGTCTTTTGAAAAGCTTAAACTAAAATCCCACCTCTTCACCTGTTTTCTTAAGGTAATATTATGATGTTATATAAGATTACAACCAACATAGTTGGTAGATGAGCTTACAACATATACTTGGGTGATAAGTAAGCTAAAGATCTGACAAACTGCTACAATTAGCAACTAATGCACGTAGAATATTGTTCTGGCAGCAAGGACCTTGCCTAACAGTTTGACAATGAATGGCCTAAAAGAAACCTCGGCATTCTGAAGCTCGAGATGAATAAAACAAGCTCTAACCTACCAGTCAAGATAACTTAACAAGTCCCAGAAAAAGCACCCATTGGAACTAGTAAAAACAACATTAGACTCTAGAAGATCTAGTCATTATTGTAACGATAGGGAGGAATTTAGGTTGTCGTAAAAGGACTAACATCTAGCTGCATGACATCCTCTAACCATGCACTAAAGAAGATAACACTCATGAGACTTTACGGTCCTGAAAGTACCCCAAGACCGCATTCGAACTTCGGTTCCAGGTTGTTGATGAGATAGAGTTTGAGCTCGATCCCCACGTATAATAGACTTTTTGCTCGATCTAGCCATGAACTTCTACCTCTTAAATATTTCAAATCTTCATCATGAGATGCCATGAGCGTGAAGAAAGGAAGGAGTGACTAAAGACTCAAGAAACATACGACCACTAGAGTAAAGTGAAAAGGTGAGGAAGAAAGTGGAAATATAAGAAAATGGTGGAATTCCTCTTTTTCTTGGGTATATCCACTTTCGAATTTCCACCAAAAACTCATAAATTTGTACTTAACTTAAAGCTCTTTGAAAGATCTACACAGTGCTAACAAAATGAGATTTTTTGATGGAGGATTCATGAGGAAATTGAAAGATAATGTTGGGATTTTGTTTTCCTGTTTTACCGAGAAAGAGAGGTGGGAGAGGTCTGTTGCTCACATTTTCTGTTCACTGGTATTTTGAAGATATATTTATACCACATTAAATTACAAAAATACTATTTTTGTTCTTTTTATTCATCTAGGTGGTACGAACATTTTATTACCTAATAAAATTGCACTATCAAAATAAAAATAAATCTAAAATTTTATTTAACATAATCTATTCTCTTACTTAAATATCTATAATTTTATCAAACAAATCTATGTTATCATTTAAAAAATTTACCTCTTACTTAAATATTTTTTACTATTGTCTTACATGTATTCACTTTCATTTAATAGATATACATGTTTATTTTAAAAATATAATGTATCAATTGTAAATCTACAATATCACATAAAATATATATCCTGATGGTGTTGCTGTTATTGGTGGGGTAAAACATTTACTAAAGTTGTCATTATGTTTGTAATTACAAATATATATTAAATAAATTTAAATGATAATTTTAAAAGTATAGAATACTTTTGTTGAGTTATCTGATTTTATTATTATTTAAAATAAATTAGTATTAACTAAAGTAAGCTATTTACGGTTGAGATTCATTATTTTAAAAACTAATTTATAATCTAATGGCTCAGCTTTATTTGAGCATTATCCATAAAATCAATACGTAAGCACGGTCTTTTCTTCGGTGCTGGAGCTTTCCGTCAAGTACATATGCCCTTGGTGGTGGTAATTTGGGCAAATTGGTTTGTTTGATCAGACTCACGATGGAGCAGGACCCGTTATCCTAACCGTGTGGCTGTTTCAGTTGGTATCCAGTCAGTAGTTTAGTCTGCGACTGAATGGTTACTTTTTATTATATTAATTTAAATTATTGTATTTTTTAATATATAAGTCCAAAATACAAAAAAATTATACTATTATTTATCTAAATTCAAGTTCTTTAAAATAAGACCAGATATGAATATGTTTTTAGAACTTTAAAAATTTATATTAATTACATGTATATATCCATATATCAATGAGACTTATGATTCATAACATTATTTTAGTGTATCATAATATCACTTTTAATGAATCATAATATCAAAATTAATGAATCATATCTTCATTTTAGTGTATCATCACAAACATATAAGAATTAAAATTTGTACACAATAATACACCACCAAATATTATTTGGTATGTATGAAAAATATGCGATTCATTATATAAGGTTTAAAATACACCATACAACAATAATAATACACTACAAAACAATAATGATTTTTATCGGTTCTGGAGTTTGTTATCTAATTCATCACTTATTAGTTAATGAATCATAATATCAATTTTAATGAATCATAATATCAAATTTAATAAATCATATCGTCATTTTAGTGTAATCACAAACACATTAGAATAAAAAAATTACACAATAATACACCACAAAATAAGAATTGGTATGTATTAAAAATACACGATTCACCATATAAGGTTTAAAATACACCATACAATAATAATAATACACTACAAAACAATAATGATTTTCATCGGGTCTGAAGTTTATTATCTAATTCACCACTTATTAGTTAATGAATCATAATAACAATTTTAATGGATCATAATATCAAAACTAATGAATCAAAACATCTTTTTAATGTACAATCATAACATGTAAAAATAATTTTTTTTCAAAGTTGTCAAAACATATTCATGACTGGTCTTGTTTTAAAGAGCTTGAATTTAAATAAACAGTGATATAATTTTTTTAAATTTTGGACTTATATTTTAAAAGTTACAATCATTCAAAGTTTATCATCACTTATATGACACATAAACATCCAATCAACGCTGACTGGGATTGCCACATAATACTCCCGTACCGTACCGTATACCGGCACACCGCAGCCTCTAATTTGCCTTGTTTGATAATATTTCATTTTTAATTCAATACATACTTGTGGGTTTTGGTTTTTTGCTTTTGTTAGGGTTCATTTTAGTTTTCATTGAACTAGGGGTTTTTAGAATCAGTAAAGAGAAATGGAATGATTTTATTTCATGTTATTTGTTTAGAATTTTTACTTATTTTCACAAGAAGGAAACGAAATTGGATTCTTCACATTCCTTTAGATAGATTCATATTTCCCATACTTTTTTACTGATGACATACGCTTTTAACTGGACTTACAACTATTGTCCAATAATTAGTGATTGCTAATCACTGAGTGCTAAAGGTTGACGGGCAGCCGACTATCATTGATTGATGGCTGGCCTTCATTGACGATGATTTTTTTATTCATGGTACAAACAAACAGATAAAAGAATCAAATATATTTTTTTCATTCCTCTTTACTCTTTCCTAGTTTAGTTATATGTTCTTGCTCAAGCCGAAAACCCCTTAAATTATTTTATTTAACATATATGTGTTTGGCCTAAATCGAAATCCATATAGCATTGATCCTAATGATTTTGGTTTGAGTAACATCAGTCTTTGGAGATATTTAGTTAGACCTATTGATGAGTAAACAAATGAGAATTTTTTAGAGGTGTATTTATGTGCTTTATCAATGCTTTATTAATATTTATCATGCTCATTTTTTCACTTTAGCTAGTTTTTCTCTAGTTTTGTGTTTTATTGGTGTTCTTACACAAATTTTGCTTAAACATGAGGGAAAGCCCATCTAAAAGAAAAAGTATACAAAGAGAGCAACACGTGGCACAGACAGATCCCAAATCGAAGATATAACGAAGAATCTGGGCCGCATACAAGTCACAAGGATCGGAAACCGGGAACAACAGAGGCCACACGCAGTTCATTAGTTACAATTGTTTGGGTATGTGTTCGGCTAACACACGCGGACAACTCACAAGATTATTCCCTCCCGGAAAGGGCACAAGCAGCAGCTCATTCACGAAGAAGAGAATGAGAAGCCTTCCGACCATTGAATCTCTTCTTCAACCTATCCTATGGATATATCTCTTCCCTTCTTTCTTGGATTTGCTCTAATGGAGGAATAGCCTCCATGTACTTAGGGATTGAGATTTAGCCCCCAAATCCCTAAAACTCAATTGTTGAATCTTGAAATCCTTTAATGCTTTATTTTAGTTCTTGTGCTTAATGAGAGATAGTTGTTATGCATTTATGCTCTTAAGCTTGTCTACTTGTGATTTAAGGATTTGCTTAGGGTTTGCTCAATGTAATATATTTATGGGTTTCTATGGATAGATTTGAGGAAGTAGAAATCTAAATTGTATGATCGGTGTGCTGACTCAAAGTACTTCAAGCAGTTAGTATACATAGTACTTTGACTCTATCAAACTTAGGTTACGGAAGCAGTCAATCGACACCGTCACATACACAATATAACTCTTTATTAATGATCTTCAAAAAGCTTGCATTGCCTACTAAGTAGTAGGGTTCTACTTAGCAGGAACTCACTCACTCACTCACTGTACATATTATCTAATCAGTTCTTTGATGAGTGTAGTAAGCCTAGCAACACCCTAGATTGAGTCTATCGATAAAGATCTATTTTTCCTAGTTAATTTTTTCCTAATATAGGAAGTATTGGAACAAAAAAACACACATGCAGAAATGAGCTTCCTTTTATAATGAAGTCGTCTAGACGGTAGACAGAGTCGATTTCTGACTTTTCAGAAGCACAACATCCACACTACATGATTTTCGGGCCTAACTATTTCCTGAACGTTTCTGATCCTTGGCCTTCAATTTTCGGCCAACTACCAAACCAGTGGTTAACTTGGCAATGTTCTCCCGTGAATTTTATGGTCGTTGCAATTGTCATCTTTAGATTGACTCCAAATGGACGACGGGCTCTATCATGGTGATGGACTAGATCTACAACAAAACTCCAAGTTCCAACATTTGTTCATCGACTTAATCTACGCGCGGATTGAGTCATTATTGGTAAAACCCAAAAGTTCCAACATAAACTGTGAGGACTAAATCATTGTACTCTCTTATCAAGGAATTTGAGATGAAACTACACTACAACTTAAGGGAACATATGCTTAATGTTATCGATTGACTAGTATCTTGACTAGTCATTAGTTCCTGACTCGATTGGTTAGGATTGATAGACCAAGATTTGGTTATTAATTAATTAATTGTTTCTGTTGTTTAAAGGTGAGTTCATGAATCGACGATTGGAAATAAAGGGTGAAGGGAGCAAAGATCCATCCCAGGGTACTTTTATCTTAGATAAGTTAGTTTAGTTTTATTGTTCTCTTCATTTCTATTTATCAACCAACACCACAAAAACCCCCCACAAACAATTTACTGCACTTTCTCTTTCTATATATATTTATTTGTACATTACTAAACTATTAAAAAAGCTAAATAGTTGTGGAGTCTTTGATGATATGACACTTGTTGTACTATCTGGGTTCATTGTCTATTAGTTTGCAAATTATATTCATTTGTATTTTACAAAGCAAGTTTTTGGCGCCATTGTCGGGGACTTCGGTCCAACTGTTTAGCTCATTATGGTTTAGTTTTTGTGCATTAATTTTTATTACCTTTATTTGCTCCTTTTGTGTATAAATTTTTGTTTCTTTTCTTTTTAGGTACTTTAATCCGATGACTAATCACTAGAATCAAGCAGACTATTGGTATAGATATTCCTATGGTGTAGAGAACTACAATCATTGGGTTGTGTTCCAAGAATATGGAGGAGACCATGAGCGTTCTCCATGTCCAGTTGCAATCTCCAGACTGAACGGTCTTATAGAAAAATGCATCTCCGTATGCATTTCATATTATGCTAGACAAGACACCCTCAAACTGAACAATAAGCCATCATCATGAACCAGCTGGAATTCAATGCAAGAATTCAAGCTGAGCTAGATCATACATCGCAACAACTTGAGAGTGCAATGGTCATGAGGCCGAGCAACCTACTAAGGACTCAAGGTGCTCTCCATATCCCCCCTGTTTGAGCCACAAGGTCCACCGCCACTTTACCCCTACCTGATTATATAGACGACTCATTAGAGGAAGGCACCTCCATCAACTTCAATGAGCCCTTTTCTCCCTCTGAATTTAACTATCATCACGTCTCCCCCTCTGTTATTTACCATGACATTGAGGATGTTTACATCCTTGAAACTGAAGAGGATGAGCCATCACCTCCCTCTAAGTCCTTAGAGGAGAGTGCCCCCATCGACTTTAAGGAGCCACCTCCCTTTGAAGCTGATTTCCACCAAGGCTCTTCGTATGAGCCTCACCCCAAAGATGAGGATGTCTACATCCTTGAAACTGAGGAGGAGCCATCACCCTTTGATCTCCACTGAGGACCAAGGCCATCTCCACCGGTTCACAAATGATGTAAGATGGATGCTCAACTTTCACCTATTAAATGTGAAGGGCAAATTTCTATTTGATCCGGGACCTGAGTGTGAAGACAAAGTCCACCTCGGAGTCCTCCCTACTTCACTCATTGAAGATAAGAATGTTATCCTTAATTTTGAAGAGGAGGCTCCACCACAGTATAATCCTTGCTCTAAGGATCAGCACCAACAACACATCCACTTGAAGCAAGATTGGTGGCTTTTACACTTCTACATTGTAAGTGTTGAGGTAACATTTCCTTTTGATCCGGGTTGTTCTTTCAAGATTCATGATGCCCACCCAACCCACCCGCTGAAGCTAGCTTCAACATTTATATTTAATTCAAGATGACTTCAAGGTGGAATGGTCTAGGCAGAGACCTTAAACAGGGGAAGATTCCTAGGAGGCAACCTGGATGAAATCTCTTTCATTTTATTCTATTTTATCTTTAGTTTTTTAGTCCTCTTTTGATCTTGGTCTTTCTAGCCCTTAACGCCGCGTGTAGTTTGGTCAATTCAAGTGTCTTGCGCAGGTGAAATTTCATGTCGACACCGCAACCAAGCTATGCCACCCTGAGGATAAACCTCAAGTGTGGAGGAGTTCTTAACGCAAGTGACAACACTATCTGGGAGTACTAGTTTCTTTCATTTTGTATCTCTTACTCTTTCTTTCATTTTGTTTCTATCTGATTTTACTAGTGGGGATAGCTTTCGTGCTTAAATGATTGTTTTTTTCTCTTGTGTTTTCTCTCTGGTTTGCATCCTAAAAAGGTCTTCTGAATCATTCCTCGATTTTTCTGGTGAACAATGAGGATATTGTTTAATCTAAGTGTGGGGGAGTGACCTTTTCGGTGATTATGTGATTAAAATGTTAAATCCTTCTGCTTATCTTGTGCTTGTCCAAAAGCCAAATAGTCAGATCCATGTGTTGTGGGTTATTCTCAATGAGAACAAATTCTCTTATGAATTGTGGGATAAATGCTCAAAATTTTTCTTTTTGATTGCTTTTGAGGAGAAATTTTCATGGTGTGACCTTATGATCAGGAATGGTTGAAGTTTTATCGCTTAAGGATTCTTTTTTACTACACTCCTAGGGATTGCTAAGGGGTGTTCTTTGTGAAATCTTTATGGGACTTGTGAGACACCATTGGTAACCAACAATGAGAGTTGAGTGTTCTGTAATGCAAAGGCCAAATGCCTAAATTTATCTCCTCATCTCTTATGCAAAAGTGAATCAAATGCATAAATATATTTTTTTCCTTTTTTTTTCTCTTCGATGCCCATTCTTGAAAGAAGTTGGTCATGGTAAAAGATACCTAATCTTTCAAAGCTGGAATACCCCGAACTTAAATATGGTGATTAAATTATTCTAATATGGTATTTAAGGGCCTAATAGTGCCTAAGCAATTTTGGTAAGGAAAATAAATCCAAAAGAAATGAGAAAACGCTTAAAAAGCGAAAAACGCTAAAATAAGCGTTATATAACCATAGGAGGTACGAGACCTCGGTTAGAGTATTATGTGGATTCCTAAGGTTTATTCATGCCTAATTAGTTTACGGGAATGATTCCCGAAGAAAAATAACGTGTTAAAACGCTAATAAAGCTTTAAAGCAGGTTTTTCGAGAAAACCCGAAAACGAGACTTTGAGTGGTCAAACAAACCCGTAAAAATTATATTTCATTAAATAACTATAAATAAACATTAATGGAATCTTAAGAGCCATTAAAATTAAAGAAACGAGAAAATTCTGGAAAACGGGCCCGGTTAGTGAATAATGCTAAACCGGGCAAATTAACTAGCATTTTCTGTAAAAAAAACGAAAAAACTCTCCAGCATGTATCACTGTGTGGGGCCGGTTTTTATGAGTTAATTAACTCCCTCACACACACACACACACACACACACTTGACTAGTTAATTAATTCATGAGGTGAAAAGTCAATAAAGCAATAAAGTAAAAAAGTAACAAATACTCACCTTTTCCCTCTCTCTCCTCCCATTCCTTTATTTTCCTGCGTGAGAACCCCCCCTCCTGATTCCTCTCTTCTCCTTCCTCTGGTTGGGGACGATTTTGAAGCTTTCAAAATGGCTCCCATGGCCTCTCACTAGCTTCATTAAAGCTCCAATCACAGAAATAAGTACATATTCTTCATCTCCTCATCATCCTCTATCATTCTCTCTTTTCAAAATCCAAAAATAAGGAAGTTCATCTCCATAGGTTTTGCCCATTTGAAGAGAAAATGGTACCAAATCGAAGCTTGGAGTCTCCTCTCTCCATTAAGGTAAAAATTTCCATGAAAAACTCATGTTTCCTCCATTTCTTAGTGTGGCCGATTTTAGCCTCTAATGGAGCTCTATTTTTCTCTCTCTTTTGAGCATTATTCCAACCTTCCAATGGTGGTGGGATCACCTTCTTGAATCAAGGGTTAAAACCCCTCTTTAAAAACTTTAAAGGTAAACCCTAACTTATGATAATTTAAGTCTTTCATTGGATTAATGTTATTCCAAAGGCTTAGAAGTGTAATTATATCCTTTTTTGTGTAATTTGGGTGTTGGGATGGAGTTTGAGAACTCCATTCCCCATTTGGTCGATTTTGAGCAAGAGAGAGATAAGGAGGAGATTGGAAAAGAAAAGAAGAATTTGTGAGCTTAAGGTAAGAACACCTTCTTAATGCTAATTTTAATGCATTAGGATGTTGGGAATGGGTAAATTAATGAATGAACCCAAAATGTTGTACTAGAAATGTATTGGTGGAAGTTTGAGAGGATTTGTGAATTAATGTTTGGATTGAAGGCCTTAGAGCCAAGTAATTGGAGTATGTATATTAGTATTGTTGTTGTGGGAGTTTTGGAAAATTGTGATTTCTATGTGTGCTGGTAGGACCCCTTGTGGGTGTGGCTAGATTAGGATTGATTTGAATGAAAATTGATGATGAGATGAGTTTTGGACAAGGCTAGGAAACCAATGGAGTTATGGCGAAATTTCAGTAGAAAACCGAGTATTAAGGTGATGTTGAGAGGTTGGTGAACCTAAGTGTGCTTGGGAGAAAGTAGAAGTGTAAATGAGTGGATTAAACCCACCAAGAACTAGAGAATAAGAGTTGGATGGGAGTATGCAAAAACTGTAGCAAATGTTGTAGGAAAAGTCACAAACCTTGCTAGTGGTGAACTAGAGTGTTTAGCATGTGAATGGAGAATGGACTTGGGTGTAGATAGTTCCTTTGTCTAGAATGGTATTGTAATGGTCAATAAGTAATGTGGTGAAGTTGGTAGAAGGTAGTAACCCACCAGAGGAAGTTAGGAATGCACAAGAGTGCAAAGAGTAAAAATGCAAGAACGAAAATGTAGAACTTAAGCAAGAATTGAGCAAGGATTGGACCAATTATTTGAGGTGGTTTAAGGAGTGTTTTAAGGTGTTTAAACATGTATAAAACATGTGGAAAGTTTATGGAATGATTAGGGGTGGATTAAGGGTTGATTTGGGGTTGAAAAATCACTTAGTAGCAGGTTTAGCAGGGTCCGGGACCTAGCCCTGTAAGGTTCCCGTACCGCATCAAAAATAGGCCGAGAGTGAATGCAGAAATTGGTCCGGGACTTAAGTCCAGGACCAAGTCCCGGACCAGTAGAAAAATCAGGCCGAGAGTTGTTTTTACAGTTGGTCTGGGACTTTGGGTCCTGTTATACCCAAAATTTCAACCCCCCGGAAGAGAGAGTCTCTACTAATAGCTAGTAGCGAGGGTTCCCAGTTCGATCGACATTTCAGAGTACTAGGGACAGCTTAGTCTCTCCAGGGGCATTTCGTAATTTTAAGGCTCTTAAGCCCCCTACAGGCTTTATCTCTCCTCCAAATAAGGGTCAAATCAATTCAAATGCTTTGAAATTTTAACCCATGATAGAGGATGACATCTGAAGCATAATGGCGTTGGAATTTGATTTTTCGAATTTCCTAATAATTTCTAGCAATTTCTGATTGAATCTGACGAGAAATTGAATTTAAAAATATTCCAATATCCAAAAATTCGATTCCACTTTAGAAAATTCAGAAATATCATCCTTACCCATGTGTAAAATTTCATAATCAAATTCCTTTTGGAAGCCCTTGAGCAAAACGTCGGTAAATCTCGGTTTTTTCCGGATTTTTTTATCTTTAAGGAAGCCTATATAAGGAACCTTATCCCATGATCAAATCAGAACCTCAAGAACCCTAGACCCTCAAAAGAAGGCAGCAGTCTCATTCTTCTCACGTTTTTACACATCCAAGCACAAAATCACATCAAAAATCCCGAAATCACCATCAAAAACCATTTTTCAACTAAAAAAACATCAACAATCACAAACATCAACCAAACCACTCCAAAACGTGAAGAACACCTTCAACAATCAACAACCCAGAAGCTTGGGTCGAACTCAATCCGGAACCGGCACCATCGGAGCCTCCGAAGAATCCCGACGTGAAGACCTCCTGAATTCGAAGGTAAAACAGGTTGCAATTCTACTTTTCTAACTCCTCCATGACCTTATTAACTCTCTGTCAAATTTTGGGTTCAAACTACCTTTTTACGCTTCTGTATTGCTAATTACTTTTGTTTCTTCCTTGTTACTTGTTCGTCAAGGTTCGTACATAATTCGACTTCAAACTGCAATCTTTCAATTACTAACGATTGTAACCTTTCAGGCTACACGTGCAGAAATTTTGAGCCGAAAACACCTTCGGGAACCACCATAAAACCCCTGTCCGTGGGTGGTCCGGGATCTCGGACCTATGGTCCGGGACCCCGGACGGTTGTCCGTGGCCACGGACACCCCCGGACGGCGGCGGGATTTTTTAAAATGTTAAAAATTTAGGTTTTTGCTAAACTATGTTACGGGACGGAAGTGCCTGTCCGTGGCCCCGGACTTTTCAAATTTTTGTTTTTCTGTTTAATTCGACTTTTATTTCCACTAGATTACTAGGGTCCGTGGTTACCGGACATTAGGTCCGTGGCTATGGACGGAAACAAAATTTGACCTAATTCTGCCTCCGAAACCCTAGTTTAGGTAATTTCAACTTTCACTTTTATTTTCAGTCAAAAAATGCTAAAAAACAAAAAAAACAGAAGCTCGCGCACTTAGGTTAAAATGACTCGTAATAAGCCGTAATTAAACTAAGTAGAGGAAAAACGACTTCTAGGGGTAATGAAAGTAATTGAACCCTAATTAAGTCGAATATCAAGCCCCCGAACCCGAACTCTCCTTTCCTAATTTGATCTAGGTTAAAATTAGGTGGCGACTCATAATAGGTTCCAGTGAGCTAGCTTAGGTTTTAATAATCATTGTTATATGACATAGTTATTAACCTTAGGTTATAAGTGGACCTAAAACCCGGTTAGATCCTAATCAGCTTTAACTAACATAGGATAGGGTTTAAAATCGAGGCTCACAGACTGGCGACTCTGCTGGGGACAAACTCTTAATTTTAACTTGTTTAATTTTAAGAAAGAGGGCTGAACTCGAAAATGTTTATTTATGGCTTTATTACTTTGTTTGTTTACTTTTGTGTGCACTTTAATTTCTGCACCTTTGCATCATGTGAGAGCGAGGGTCCATGCAAACCGATTTTACCCCGGGACCCGTTTGAGGGTCCCCTGTCAGGGACTCACACCTTTTAGGTGATGTGAATAAGTGGGGGAAAAGAGGAGGGTGTCGTCTAACCACACCCCCTTAATACCTGGGCTTTAGCCCCAAGCATTTTCCTGACAGTATCCTTACCTAGCCCATTGTTTGGTCAGTCAAAGACCCGACCGTAGACGCACACCTTCAGGTGATGTGAAAAAAGTGGGGAAGCCCAAAGAGAATAGCGTGCAAGCCCTATTCCTTTGAGGTGACCTGGGCCCATGCCCTAAGCACCTCTCCGGATCGATCCATACCCGGTTTGATTTAAACGTCTAGTGAGGACATGTTGAATTTGTGTGGGCCTTGTTTGCTTGTATGATCGGCCCATTACCCAGCCTAGATATTGATAGGAACTTCTCCTACATTAACCTAGCCTAACCCGAATTGGCGGCTCCGCTTGTTTGCGGCCTAGAGGTCCTGTTTGGTTTAATATGTGAGTCATTCAGGCTTCGGCCCAAAAGCTTAGACTTAGGTGATTTCTCTTCTGGCCCAATTTGAATTATCCAATCAGTTCTAGGCCCATAAAAAAGAAATCCACCTGAACTTGAAATAACCCACAAGTTCTGAAAATAAAATCTTTTTCTGCTTAGCAACCATCTTCTCTGGCCCAAAGAAAGTTAGGCCCATTTTTTATTTAGGGACCATTCCAGCCCATGTGCTTTACTCCAGGCCCAAACACATTCCGGCCCAAGGGCTCATTCTAGACTAGGTAGACTTCTTATTCGGGCCCTAGCCCCAAACCCTAGATCTAGGTGTCACCTCTCAGGCCCAATCAAAGCCATCTGTTTAGATTTCAGTCCAAGTTCCAGTTCATAGTCTGAAAGATACTCCAGCCCAGACACGTAATTCTCTGGGTATCCTGGCCCACTTGCTTTCAGCCTAAGTCTGTTTCATCTATCTTGTGAAGCGTCATGTTTCAGCCCACTTCCTTTTGTTAGCTAATAATGGACACCTTGGACACAGGTAGACTCAAGTCCTAAGTGCGGTCCAATCGACATGGAAGCCCAGCTCGCAATTTTGGAACAAAAGCACATGGTCACCATTGAAGCTATGGAGCAGAGGCATAGTGCTGCCATGGACGCCGTGGAATCTAACTATGTTGCTGTTATCGAAGAGTTGAAAGCAAAGGCACTTTCCCTCGAGTCCGAACATCAAGCTTGGGATGAGTTAGTGGACAGGCTTCTCAACACCCTTTTTGACTGCATTGAAGTTGGCTCCATTAGGGTCCGAGGATCGAAGGGGAATGTCAAAGAAATTGATACAGAACTCAGGAAAGTGATTAGGCAACCAGGAGCAGAAACTTGCATCCAAAGCTGCACCCGCAAGAGAACCAGGCAACATGAGGAAGACAGTGATCGACAGTCAAGAGGACCTGGTTGGAGCGTTGGGACAGTAGAACCACCCTGACAGAATTCTCGACAGAGAGAGTTTACAGACATCGGTCGAACACCAAGACAAGCACTTGAAGAGCTTCGAGGAAGATATCCGATGCAACCGCTCGCCCTGAGGCCAGGAACTACTCATTTGGGGAAGGATCATAATCAATTTTGTCACTTCCATCAGCTGCCCGGTCACGACACTGACCACTGCAGGGCCCTACAACACAGAATCCAGGATCTAATTGACCAAGGGCTCCAATTCTAAGAACATGGTGGAGAGCGCAGAGCACGCGTGCCCAAGCATCATCAGAAATGTTGTTTTTTAGTGTTTTTCTCATTAAATGCATTTCTTTTCTTGTTTAGTTGTCTTTCAACTTTTGTAGTAGTTAGTTCCCTTGATCATTTTCGGTAGTTTTCTTGAGTTTGTAATTTCCAACATTATTCTTTTTGTTGAATAAAAAATAGTTCCATTTTCATAATTTTTGTACAAAGCATTATTCATTAATTCGAAAAACTAAAAAAAAGAGCACTTACGTCTTTCAAGGATCACGAAGTAATCATTTTCTGACTATGCAATGGAATACAAAGACTTGCATTTTGTTTCTGAAAATTTGAACATGCCTAACCAAACACCACAACTCACAACCCACAAAGAGGTTCAAGGTCCACATCTATTGAATTGTTGTCACAAACCCCAAAATCAATACTGGGGGCAATCTAAGTTTAAGTTCGTCATCTTTTATCTTTTGTTTAAATGTGCGAACGAGTTTCCGAGTGAAAATCTCGCGAGAGTGTCTTGAGTGGAAAAACCATGAGTGAACGAGCGTGTCATTTTTACACGACTCCGGTGAGACCACATTCAAAGGTGAGGTAAACGGCATAACTCCGACCGAAGGAGATAATTTGTAAATTTACTCTTAGACCTGCGAAAAGTAACAACGAACGGATACACAACTATCAGGAATGATGAAGCACCTAGGTACAACACCACATAGCTAAAAGCTTGTAAACCCTGACATTAAACCCTAGGCACCCCCGCTGAGCCTTTCATATATCCCTTTTCGATGTTGCAAAGCTCCACAGAACAAGCCAGCCCGTGATGAATAACCAACCCGGTGACCAAAGGAAGTGAGGAGCCTGACTCTCAGATAACGTTTTCATCAGTCCAGAGAAGCAAAACCGCTATCAGCATGACGAAGTGATCCGCAAATGGTCCCAAAGTGACACAGGATCAAAAGAGCTCACATCAAAATAGCTCTCAAAACTCAAAACCGGGAAACACAAGAACCCCGAAGGCAAAGTCAAGAAAGGATCAAACAAAGAGGCAAAACCGAAGTGCCTCGAAGAAATCCAAAAGACGAAAAGAGAAATGGTGTAAAGGACAACTTCAAAAGTCCAAGTCCAGAAGCTCAAAAACAACGTCAACATGAAGCAGTTAGACGACTTCAAGACAAGGAAGATGAATCTGAGAGAAGACGCAAGTTGCAGCTTTGTTCACCCACTTAAGCTCCACATACCTCAAATATCCCTCCATGGTCCCGTTGTCCTTCATCACACCCCGTGGCCACGTTATAAGCTTTAAAGACTTCCGACTTGATAGTTGTGTGTCCAATCACGTGAAAGTAACAGATCAAATGCGTAAATCCATCAAATATCTAATTCAATGGTCTAGAAGTTGTGACTGTTGGTGAGGAACGAGTGCAAGCACCAAACACGCCGAGTGTAGGTTAGGAAGCACCACATAAAAACATAAGCCCTGACCCTGTGAGGACGAGACTCGTTCGCACGTTTGATAAAAGAAAATACTGGGGGCAATCGATCGGAACGATCGATTGCCATGAACTCTAGCTCAGATTGTCTTAAGGGAAAAATACTGGGGGCAATTGTTGGTTCCAACAATTGCTATGACAACACCAATTGGAACCCAGAGCTCAAACATCACCACCACCATCACACACCACCGGCCCGCATAAGCCCTTACCTCCACATCAAACACCACAGGCCCACATAAGCCCTTACCTTTACATCATACACCATACCCCACCAATGGCATGTTCATCTCCTAGGAGATAAATTACAAGTCCGAAGTCTATGGTCAGGAAATGATAATTTCGCTTTCCTTTTCATTAAACAGATTATTCTTCAAACACTGCCACGTTTGGCACCTCTTTCAACAATTTCTTGTTTTGGACAAATTTCCTACATACACTTTGATCGTATTTTGACATGCACATCCTCATTGCCACGTTTGGCACTTTCATAATTAACTTTCATCATGACCATTGCATCTATTCGTATGAGACTCCTCGTCATAATTCAGGGATACAGATTCTCAGCCGAAGGTACAGATTCTTCAGGGATACAGATTCTCAGCCGAGGGTACAGATTCTTCAGGGATACAGATTCTCAGCCGAAGGTACAGATTCTTCAGGGATACAGATTCTCAGCCGAAGGTACAGATTCTTCAGGGATACAGATTCTCAGCCGAAGATACAGATTCTTCAGGGATACAGATTCTCAGCCGAAGGTACAAATTCTTCAGGGATACAGATTCTCAGCCGAGGGTACAATTCTTCACGGATACAGATTCTCAGCCGAAGGTACAGATTCTTCAGGGATACAGATTCTCAGCCGAAGGTACAGATTCTTCAGGGATACAGATTCTCATCCGAAGGTACAGATTCTTCAGGGATACAGATTCTCAGCCGAAGGTACAGATTCTTCAGGGATACAGATTCTCAGCCGAAGGTACAGATTCTTCAGGGATACAGATTCTCAGCCGAGGGTACAGATTCTTCAGGGATACGGATTCTCAGCCGAAGGTACAGACTCTTCAGAGATACAGATTCTCAGCCAAAGATTCAGATTCACCAGAGCAGCAGAACTCACCAGAGCAGCAGAACTCACCCGAATAGAAGAACTCGATCCAACACCAATTTTCAATCATTGATAGGTAGTCAACGCCTCAGAATAGCTTGACATCACTTCATTCATTATAGGTAGCCAGCGCCTTAGAATAGCTTGACATCATCTCATTCATTATAGGTAGCCAGCGCCTTAGAATAGCTTGACATCATCTCATTCATTATAGGTAGTCAACGCCTTAGAATAGCTTGACATCATATCATCCTTATAGGTAGTCGCCGCCTTAGAATAGTCTGACATTACTTCATTATTACCTTTAGGTGGTCGACGCCTTAGAACTGCTCGACACCCTTCCACTTTACTCATAGGTAGTCAGCGCCTTAGAATAGCTCGACGCAACTTGTCGGATTGCACGTGCGGTCTTTTAAGATCCAAAATTTTGGGGTATCACTCAAGCATCAACTAGCCTTTTCATTTCCATTACAAAGTCTAGTTGACGGGGGGCAATCTGTTATACCCAAAATTTCAACCCCCCCGGAAGAGAGTCTCTACTAATAGGCTAGTAGCGAGGGTTCCCAGTTCGATCGGCACATTTCAGAGTACTAGGGACAGCTTAGTCATCTCCAGGGGCATTTTTGTAATTTTTCAAGGCTCTTAAGCCCCCTATAGGCTTTCTCTCTCCTCCAAATAAGGGTCAAATCAATTCAAAATGCTTTGAAATTTTAACCCATGATAGAGGATGACATCTGAAGCATAATGGCGTTGGAATTTTGATTTTTCGAATTTCCAATAATTTTCTAGCAATTTCTGATTGAATCTGACGAGAAATTGAATTTAAAAATATTCCAATATCCAAAAAATTCGATTCCACTTTAGAAAATTCAGAAATATCATCCTTTACCCATGTGTAAAATTTCATAATCAAATTCCTTTTGGAAGCCCTTGAGCTAAAACGTTGGTAAATCTCGGTTTTTACCGGATTTTTCTATCTTTAAGGAAGCCTATATAAGGAACCTTATCCCATGATCAAATCAGAACCTCAAGAACCCTAGACCCTCAAAGAAGGCAGCCGTCTCATTCTCTTCACGTTTTTACACATCCAAGCACCAAAATCACATCAAAATCCCCCGAAATCACCATCTAAACACATTTTTCAACTCCCAACACATCAACAATCATCAAACATCAACCAAACCACCTCCAAAACGTGAAGAACACCTTCAACAATCAACAACCAGAAGCTCGGGTCGAACTCAATCCGGAACCGGCACCATCGGAGCCTCTGAAGAATCCCGACGTGAAGAATCCTCCTGAATTCGAAGGTAAAACAGGTTGCAATTCTACTTTTCTAACTCTCCATGACCTTATTAACTCTCTGTCAAATTTTGGGTTCAAACTAACCTTTTTACGCTTCTGTATTGCTAATTACTTTTGTTTCTGCCTTGTTACTTGTTCGTCAAGTTTCGTACATAATTCGACTTCAAACTGCAATCTTTCAATTACTAACGAATTGTATACCTTTCAGGCTACACGTGCATAAATTTTGAGCCGAAAACACCTTCGGGAACCACCATAAAACCCCTGTCCGTGGGTGGTCCGGGATCTCGGACCTATGGTCCGGGACCACGGACGGGTTGTCCGTGGCCACGGACACCCACGGACGGCGGCGGGATTTTAAAATTTTAAAAATTTAGGTTTTGCTAAACTATCCGGGCCTGCGGACGTCCTGTCCGTGGCCCCGGACTTTTCAAATTTTTGTTTTTCTGTTTAATTCGACTTTTATTTCCACATAGATTAACTAGGGTCCGTGGTTACGGACATTAGGTCCGTGGCTATGGACGGAAACAAAATTTGACCTAATTCTGCCTCCGAAACCCTAGTTTAGGTAATTTCAACTTTCACTTTTATTTTCAGTCAAAAAATGCTAAAAAACAAAAAAAAACAGAAGCTCGCGCACTTAGGTTAAAACGACTCGTAATAAGCCGTAATTAAACTAAGTAGAGGAAAAACGACTTCTAGGGGTAATGAAAGTAATTGAACCCTAATTAAGTCGAATATCAAGCCTCCGAACCCGAACTCTCCTTTCCTAATTTGATCTAGGTTAAAATTAGGTGGCGACTCATAATAGGTTCCAGTGAGCTAGCTTAGGTTTTAATAATCATTGTTATATGACATAGTTATTAACCTTAGGTTATAAGTGGACCTAAAACCCGGTTAGATCCTAATCAGCTTTAACTAACATAGGATAGGGTTTAAAATCGAGGCTCACAGGTCCGGACCAAGTCCCGGACCATCCCCAAAATGTTGCCGAAAGTGGTTTTTAAGGTTTAAAACATGGGGGATTGATTGGTAATGGTTTTAGAAGTTGTTAAGGCCTTGTTTGGTGGTATGTAAGGGTCCTAAGAAGTGTAAACAAGTGTGGGAAATGAGTGAGAAGTAAGAACAACATTTGACATAAGTAAAACTAAGTATAACGGGACAACGGGGTAAGTACGGGAGTAGTAATTGTTTACGTACCGTATGAACATAGTATTAATAACAATGTTTGAAACATTATCAGTGGAACAAGTGTGAACCAAGGAACAAGGGAACACACGGTAAAGCTAACCCCGGTGAAAGGTATGATTTTCTCATGCCCCCTATGCTAACCGAGCTACATTGATTTGTGTGTTGTATGCCGGCTAATCAAGATTAAAGCATGAAAATGGTTCATTGCCTTTCATTGTATGTCTTGCTGTATGTTGTATGAGCTAACCCTCCTTGAATGATTGTGTGGCCTAGCTTAGCGTATGGAACGACTCGTCAATGAGTCTTGTTGACTAGTGACCCGTAGTAAGGGTCGTGATGCGAACTAACGAAAACATGGAAACACCCCAAAACTAACGAACCAAGAACGATAATGTAAACCGATGAACTCACTAGAATGTGAGAGAGCGTACGGGACTAGTAACCTCCCGATAACGGTAAGAGAACCGAAATGAACAATCCACAAAACAGTAAGTAGTGGGAGTACATATAAGTAACCTCTATAGAGGTATTGATGATGGTGCAAGACACGAACCATGAGAGTAGTAAAAGAATGATGAGGGATCTTCAACCCCTTAGAAAATTAGTCGACCCACAATGAGAGGACCCGACTAATGTAAGTAATATCCCGAACATGAGAGTATTCGATACGTTGGGAAAACCCTTAAATCTGAGAATACTAGACGATGGTAATTCCCTAAGCTAGTGGAGGTTATCGAGAGAGATACTTCTAGGCTAATCCATGAGATTGTAAGATACTCCGAGAGAGGAGTGTTGGGAATTTGAGTAGTACGGTAAAAACGGACATTTGAGTATTTGTGGAGCTAAGTGTATAGCTCCGCTTGTATTTGTAAGCCCGGTGGCAAGTCTTAAGTATGACTCTGCCCGGAGGCTATGAGTAAGTATTGAGTTTTGAGTATTGAGTATGTATGAGTAAGGATGGAGTATTGAGCAATGAGTATGTACAAGTATAGTAATGAGTATGGAGTAAGGAATGTGTGCGAGAAGGGTAATGAGCGTTGAGTGATGAGTGTGAATGAGTAAGTAATGAGGATCGAGTAAGGATGTAAGTATGAGTGAGTAATGAGCACTGAGTGATGAGTAGGTATGAGTAAAGTAATAAGTAACGAGTAAGGAGTAAGTACGAGTAGAGTAACGAATATCGAATAAAGCACGAAAAGAGTAATGAGTAATGAAACGGAGAAGTAATGAGTAAGTAACTAACACAAACGGTTGACTTCGAATTGTCTTCCCTAGTAAGTATTGGACCTTGTATATGCATGTAAGTAATGATGTTTGATTTTTGTAGTATTAGTATGTATGTGTGCATGTAAAATGAACTCCATGTATATCTGACCCAAAGTAGTCGGCGTACCCTGGTTAGCACGCGGGGTATGCGAATTTCATATGCAGCAATCTTGCTGAGCCCCTAGGGGCATCGTTTTTATTTACATGTGCTTCGAAGCCGACCGCCGTTCGAGAGTGTAGGACGGGGCTGCTATGTAAGCATGGGTAGTTGAATTATAGGAATTGTATTTGTATTGTAATACGAATTTGGAAGTCCAACTGTATCGGTAATTTAAGGATTGTAGTGGACTCGGTATGGTAATGTATTGGAGTTGTATATGAATCATGATTTGAGTATGAAATGGAGAGTAATGTATTGTGTAGAGTACTCGATATGTTCAATTCATCAGACCGATAGTATGTAGTAATGTAGCTGGCCTTGTTAGTCACGTGGGTGACTAGCGGCATTGTACACCCGCCGTTGTGTATGTATTATCCGCTATGTAGGTAAGTGTAGGATCAGGTGGCTAACTCAAACCAACCAAAGGTGTGAGTCTAGAGTTGGTTTGACTTAATTAGTCTTTGTGGGTGAGAAACACTTTGTGATGTAGAGGCACTCAATCGAATTGTTTAAACTAAGGGTGCGGAAGACTTTGAAGTAATCGAAATGAAATGATGCTAGAAAGATAGAAGGACTCTGTGGAACTCAGCAAGATACATAAATAAGCTATTTCATTTCCTGGTCAAATAAAACAACTTACAAATGCCCACTAAGTAGAAGGGATCTACTTAGCGGTTTTTCACTCACTCACCCAATACACTTTCTGATCAGATCGATGGTAAGCGTAGCGAAACTAGGATCTTCCTAGGCAGAGTCTATCTAGATGCACTAACTAACTTGGTACGTATTCTCTCTCTTTCTCGCTTACAGGGCAGTTCTCTCTCTCTCTAAACTCTGACATATATCTCAATGAAAGCACACTTGAAACTAGCTATTACACAACCTATTTATACTAGCATTACAACGGGTAGGTCGAGGGAGTTAGTTCCGAAAATACCGGAACTAACTTAGTTGAGCAACGTCCAACGTCTTTGAGTGGTCTTCTTACTTGGGCCGCAAACTTTGGGTGTTTAAGGGAGGACTTTATGACCGTTGTGGCGTTGAGGCATTCCTGAGTTGACTCCTTATTATTCACAACAACACGGGAGAGTCTGTGAAGCCTCCTTAGTTGCGCGGACTCCATTGAAGTGGCTCACTCTTTGTGTCTAACTAAGGATGATTGACTATGTCGAGGTGATTGGCTATCTCTGCAACACTCTGATGTCCCAACAGTTTCCCCCTTGTTGCTGATGATAGTAAACCTCCGTGAATCCCAATGGAGTCAATCCTGAAACAGAAACACAAAGAACTAGGGGAACCGACCCTGTCAAAGTTCCCCCTTAATAGCAGCAGTAGTAATTGAGTTTAAAGACTCCATTTAGGTTCCCCCTTAATCGTAGAGGGACTCCAGGCAAGTGAATAATGAATAGGCAGTGTAACAGGCATGATAAGGCATATTATATAAAGCAGTTATAGTACTAGACCACACGGTCCAGCAGCAAGAATCCGAAAGCAGTTTAAAGTAACAACAAAGTCACCCGTACACCAGACGGGATTCACCGCTTCCCCCTTTTGCTGTCATCAGAGGGAAGCCCAAAGTCACGAAAGAGTTAGTCCAAAAAATCACACACAAACCAGCAAAAAGTGTTTAGAGCTTAAAAACAGCCTAAGTCCTAACACTACACACACATGTCATGGCTAAGGGGTTGGGGTCAGGGAGGCTTGGATATCAAGGAGTTGTTCTTGTAAGGCCGTCACAGTCGTCTCGATCCCAGCGAGTCTGTCCATCATCCGTGTTTGGCCCTGAATCAACTCTGCTGCCTGTGCGAGGAGTCGCTCCACTTTCTCTAGGAGGGGTAGGAGAGAAGCTTGAGGGACTGCCTCTTGAGAAGTGGAAGTTCCCGCCGTCATTGGAGTTGATGGTGGGGGCAGCAGCTTAGATTTGTCGATAGATGTCAGCCGATTCAGATAGCGGAGGTTGATGGTGTCTGCCTCTTCGATGGACTCTGGCGTAGATGTCGTCAGGGGTACCTGAAAGAATTTGAGAATTCGAGGCAGCCAGAACACATACCCCAGGGAGTGTTTCGGGGTGTCGACAGACTGGGCTAAGTGATGGAGAATGATGTGGGCTAGATTAATGGAATGGCGGTTGATTATGCAGTACATTATGGTGAGGTCCAAGCAGTTGACCATGAGATTTCCTTCTTTTCAGGGGACAGTGTTTTTGATGACAAGTATGTGCAGGAGTTGGTGGAGGATGGAAAGATCGCCTCGGGGTATTGGGGAGCCCACTTTTTTCTTTGAGGAGAAAAAGCGGTAGATCTTATTTTGAGGGGCCCCAGGGATTTCTGGATGTACTCCTTTTTCATAAAAAGACAGACCGGTATGAGGGACTCCAAGAATTTGAGACAGTTTTTCAAGATTAAAGAAAATGGGAGTGGAATTAACGAAAGATTGTGCGGCACCATTTCTGATAACAAGATTTTGAAAGAAATCGACAGACTCTTAGGGATACCACTCCGTTATCTCACAGAAAAGGTGTTTCCACCCTTGAACTTCTAGCATGGTCACTAACTCCCCCAGGTTTGAAGACAGAGCCCATGAGAAATCGAGGAACTTACCCCTGATGATATTTCATTCTGAAGCAGGGTCACCGAGCATGTAGCGTTGGTTGAAGGGGTCTATATTCGCACATCTTCGGTGCGGCTTGGGAGGTTTATGGTCCCTGGTTGAGGTGGCGCCGGTAGATGTATCGTGACTGACGGTGGGCAATTCTTGTACCGGTGAAGATTCGCCGGAACCAGAGGAGACTGGTTGGGCCCTGACAGAAGAACAGAGAACTCTTTTGGCTGTGGGTCGAGTGAAGGTTTGAGCTTTTCTCTTGCGGGGTTTAGGTTTAGGAGATTTTGGAGGTGTTATGGATTTTTCGGGAGATGCGGGTGGGGTTGGTGTTAGAGATTTGTTGGGTGGGGCTTGCGGTTGATCAGTAGCTTGGGTGTTGGTAGTAGGGTTTTGATCTTGTGGTGGTGGGGATGGTGGCAGGGTTTGTAGTGGGGTGACTTCCTCAACATCCGTTTCAAGAATGTCGGTTTTTGCGGCAGAGGGTGGTGTTTGATGGGGGGATGTATCGCGGGTGGTTGGTGGTGGTGTGGCGGAGTGTGTGGGGGATGAGGTAGCAGTGGTTTTAGTGGAGAGTGAGTGGTGGTGGTGGTGGTGGTGGTGTGGTGAGTGGAGATGGATTCGGGTTGGCCATTGATTGGAGGTACGCCTGAAGGCGGATGGGATCTTGGAAAATATCGGCCGGGATATTGATACCATTGAGATTAATGCCTGCCATTTGGATGTGTAAACTTTCTTAGTGTGAGGGTCAAAGTGCAAACGATAAATTGGATATATTAAATACTAAGAAATAATCCTAGAAAATAACAAATAAAAAAAACCGTCAGGTTGCAAAAATCCCGGTTATTGTAGTAGAGTTTGTGAGAAACCAGGTATCGAACCGAGGGACTATGTGAAAAATAATCTAATCTTAGCAAAGGTTATAAATCGGGGGGAAGTTGTTTGTTCTGATCTGTAAATTAAAATAAAGACAACGAGAATTTAAATGACAGCTAAGAATTTAAATAACAGAATATTAAAAGTGGTTGTAAATATGGAAGAATGGACTCTGGGTTTAGGTTTTACTCGTTTGATTAATTATGCTAATCTACCGGTTTCATTAAGAATAAATTGGCAGAGTTTCTTTTAGAGTCTTCAGATTTAAACCATAAATCCTAATAACCTCGTTTACCAGAACATGCAAGATCTGATATAGACTCAAGCAAAACACATGTAAACGGCTAAGTAAAAGAAAATATAATTTTGCATCTGAAATACTAGACTTATTCAACCAGAATAAGCTTTTCCACAGACATAACAATTAATATGACCTATCTATTTATCACGGACCTGATCAAAATAGATTTCGTAAGGCAATTCAATAAACTCATGTAATTTATTGTAAAGCGAGAGAATAACATTAATTGTATCAAATTATAATTAATTTAAACCGGTAAAATAAATTGCATAATTAAAACAAACTAATAATAACCATTCCCTAGAGTATAAAATATTCTAGCCGGACATATTAACTAAATAAACAGATACAAGAGTAGAAGAAATCATCTGTTGTTGGACTCCTGAAGTTGCTCTGCTATTTTAATATACCGGGATAGAAATTGCAATATTTGGATAATATTTGTGGAGAATGTGTAAATAGATGGAAGTTTGTGGTGGAAATGGAAAATAAGTGGAAGTGTGGTGGAAAAAGAAAATAAAATGAAGGTGTGAAGGTGTGTTACGTGGGAATTAGAAATGGAGAAATGAAAGTGAAATGGTGGGGGAGTAGTGGTCTGCTTCTGTGTTCGATCGATGGTCTTTGGAGCAGATGGAGATGGGTTTAAATAGGCTGAAAAAAAGAGGGAGTAAGCAGTATAATAGTAGATGGTAGGTGAGCAAATCGGGGCAAAGATTTGAGTCAGAAGGCGGCACCGAAAAAATCTTCCTTTTCTGCTTCGCGTGCTGGAATCTGCAAAAGTTACGCGCGCCTACAAATTAAGAAGTCTGCAAAAGCAAACTTCCTTTCCTTTTTGATTTTTTTATTATTTTTTTCTTGTCTTTGTCTCCACACACATTGTTCATCACTTTTGTTTTTGATTTTGATTTTAAATTTTTTTTTTCAAATCTTCACGCGTTATCACTTTTGAATTTTTAATTTTTTTTTTCAAACCCACGCGTTCAGATTTTCAAATTGATTTTTTTTTATCACGCGTTGTGCTGATCAATTTTTGATTTTTGATTTTTTTTAAAGAACTAAAAATATTAATATCGGGGTTAACTTCGACAGCACCTAGATTCTTCGTTTGAGCTCCGATTTGTTCCCCGTTTGCGGCGTTGGAAAGCTCGTGAGGAGAACTATACATTTCCACCATCATTTCCTGAATTTATCATATAAATTGGCATCAGTTCTTGCCCAAAGTAGGAGTCATGAAAAGCATAGGATAAGTGTAAAAAGTTACACAAAATAAGGATTTAGCACTTATAAAACTACGTCAATTTCACACTTATCAAATTACCCCACACTTAGCATTTTGCTTGTCCCTAAGCAAAACTCTCAAACACAAGTTCAAGCTAAGATAATGAAACTCAACTCAAAAGGAAGAGCACAGAAGAAAGACACTACTAGCTTTACTAATCAAGGGGGCAATTCAATTTATTAAGCACAATTCATTTTTTTTATTTTTTTATTTTTTAAAAAAAAACAAGAAGTCATTCAAAGTTAACAATAGAGAAACAAAACCATAAGAACCTCGCCTTTAGCAATGAGCCAATCCACCTTTTTCATTCACAAACCATTAGAACGACAAGGGGCATGAAGTAAGATCTTATTCCATCATACCTTTCAATGCCATACTCTTGATCCATAAAGAGAATTAAATTTTCATTCAGCTCAGCGATTGCACATTTTTTCTAATTTAAGCACTTTTAATATCTTTCACCACAGATTTTTCTCTCCACCTATGTAACGGCTTTGGGTCAACTATCCCAGATCACAAGGACCTTAGGTAGCTAGGTGATGAGGCACCCCAAAGGACTTAATAACCAAGTGGACGAGGCCTGATTTTGGATCAGAATTAAAATTAAGCATGCTCAGGATCAGCGGAGTACCTTGCCTTGTTCTTTTTCCAACCATTTCAATCCAGACATTCCAAGGCTCAAGGCTAAAAACAGGGTTCAGATGGTGAGTATTCTCAATCATTATAGCATTCACAGAACATAGACTTCATTTTAATCAATTAAAACTAGAAAAATTTAAAAATTTGCACCCCAAGATCAGCTAACCAATTATACTTTCTCTATGGCTTCCTTCCAAGTTGAGCAACACAGCAAGATTTAAACAAATGCAAGAGAGAAGAGCTCAAAGACACACAAAAACAAGTGGCGAAGGAGCTTACCCCACCCCACACTTAGAGTGAAGCAATGTCCTCATTGCTTAGGAAGAATTAACATTGGCAAGCAATCCAACGGGGAAGCAAAATTACACATAACAGTTCATAGGGGAGCATATAAAATATTCAAGAGAGGAAAAGGTAAGAATACTCCCCATAGTCCGTTCAGGGTGTGTAGCAAGGCCTACCCCACACTTGAGTTCAGCTAAGCGACAAAGTAAGCAAGCTGAGAATTATAAACTGTAAAGCCAGAAGAACTCAAGTGGAACCAAACAACCCATTAGTAGAAAAATAAGGGCAAGACTCTTGCAAGAAGCATAGTACCAGCTGACACACCACAATCTAAAAAGTAAAGAGCAAAATAAACTACGAAAGTGAAAACATACTCTTTTTTTTATAATATTAGACATATTATTTAAGCAAACATAAAACTTAAATTAATAAAGGGAAAGCAAACACACAAAAACTAAATGTAAGTTAAGCAAAAAAAATAAAGAGATGAGAGAATGCTTCTTGGAAATTTAAAAGAAGTGGTGGGTTGCCTCCCACCAAGTTGCTCTGGTTTAAAGTCTCAAGCTAGACTCATCAGTCCGATTAGGAGAAAGAGGAAGAGGAGTGCGGAATGGTCCCACAACATCCTAGAACTGAGTTGCGCAGCTTTTGGAATTTATGCTTTAACCGCCATGGGACGGACTTCTTTTTAGGTGGCGCCGGCTCCGAAATGGGGTAGAAAGGTCCTTCTGTTCCTGGACAAAAGAAACTCTAAACAAGTCAGTAGAAACATCAGCAGGACAAGTATACCTCTTTAGATGGGCCCCATTAACTTTGAAGGTGTCGCCCTTCTTGTTCTGTAGTTCAAAGGCACCATATGAGGTCACACCAACAATCCGGAAAGGACCAGCTCAGTGAGACTTGAGCTTCCCAGGAAAAAGCTTCAACCTAGAATTGTAGAGTAGAACCAAGTCACCTACTTTGAAATCTCTCTTGAGGATCAACTTGTCATGGACCCTCTTGGTTCGCTCCTTATAAATTTTAGCATTGTAGTAAGCTTGATCCCTAAGCTCTTCTAGCTCAGAGAGTTGCAGTTTCCTTTTCTCACCAGCAGCAGTCATATCAAAATTCAAGGCCTTGATAGCCCAATAAGCCTTGTGCTCAAGCTCCACAGGGAGATGACAAGCCTTCCCATAAACCAATTTAAAAGGTGACATACCAATGGGGGTTTTATAGGCTGTGCGATAGGCCCAAAGAGCATCATCTAGTTTCAGAGCCCAATCTTTTCGTGAGGCGTTCACCGTCTTTTGGAGGATCCACTTCAACTCCCTATTGGACACTTCTGCTTGTCCATTCGTCTGAGGATGGTAAGCAAGGGCAACTTTGTGGTGTACCCCATACTTTGCCATCAGTGCCTCAATGCTTCGATTGCAGAAGTGTGTGCCTCCATCACTTATAATAGCTCGAGGGACTCCAAAGCGTGTAAAGATGTGCTTCTTTAAGAATTTGACCACAGTCTTGGAATCAGCATGCTGGCAAGGAATTGCTTCAACCCACTTGGACACATAGTCCACTGCTACTGGAATGTATTGGAAACCCTGAGAAGAGGGAAATGGTCCCATAAAATCTATACCCCATCAGTCAAAAAGTTCGACCTCCAAAATGCCTTGCTGAGGCATCTCATGTCGCCTAGAAGTATTGCCCATGCGTTGACAACTGTCACAACTAGCCACAAAGGCTTGGCAATCCTTATGTAGTGTGGGCCAATAAAATCCGGATTCCAAAACCTTGGCTGCCGTCCTATGAGAGCCATGATGACCGCCAGCTTCTCGGGAGTGATAAAACTCTAGAACACTAGGTACTTCATCATCAGGGAGGCACCTGCGAATTAAGCTATCTGCACAAACTCGAAACAAGTGAGGGTCTTCCCAGATATAATGGCGTGAGTCAGAAAGGAATTTCTTTTTCTGAGCATATGATAAATCATGAGGAACAATTCCAGAAACAATAAAATTAGCCATATCCGCATACCATGGCTCTTGCACCTTTTTCAAACTGAAGACGGTTTCATCAGGAAAGAATTCGTTTATAGGAATACCGTCATTAGGAGTTACCATCCTAGAGAGATGATCAGCCACGCCATTGAGCTTACCACTCTTGTCTTTCACTTCAATGTCAAATTCTTGTAGAAGAAGAATCCAACGCAGCAAGCGAGGCTTGGCCTCTTTCTTAGTAAACAAATATTTAAGAGCAGAGTGGTCAGTGTGAATAATCACTTTACTTCCCCATAAATGTGATCTGAATCTATCTAAGGAGAAGACCACAGCCAGGAGCTCTTTCTCAGTGGTTGTGTAGTTTTTCTGAGCGTCATTAAGAGTTTTACTCGCATAAGCAATAACTCTCAACACCTTATCTTTCTTTTGGCACAGGGCTGCACCTACTGCAAAATCACTAGCATCACACATAATCTCAAATGGCAATGACCAGTCAGGAGAAACAACAATAGGAGCAACTACCAACTTTTGCTTAATCAAATTGAAAGCGTCCAGACAATTTTCAGAGAAGAGAAAAGGGACATCTTTCATAAGCAAATCAGTCAACGGTTTAGCTATTTTAGAGAAGTCTTGAATAAACCGTCGATAGAAACCAGCATGCCCAAGAAAAGCTCTTATATCCTTTACACAAGTAGGCGCTGGCAGCTTCTCTATAACTTCTACTTTAGCTCTATCCACCTCAATCCCTTTGCCAGACACCTTGTGGCCAAGCACAATCCCATCCTTTACCATGAATTGACATTTCTCCCAGTTTAGCACCAGGTTGGTCTCTTCGCAACGTCCAAGGATAAGGTCAAGCTGAGCCAGACAAACATCAAAGTCAGAACCATAGACAGAAAAATCATCCATAAATACCTCTATACTCTGCTCAATGAAGTCTGCAAAGATAGCCTGCATGCAACGCTGGAAAGTGGCAGGGGCATTGCATAATCCAAAGGGCATCCGTTTATATGCAAAGGTACCATATGGACAAGTGAAAGTAGTCTTGTCCTGGTCCTTAGGTGCAATAGGAATTTGAAAGTACCCTGAAAAACCATCTAAAAAGCAATAATATTCCTGCCCGGCCAACCTCTCAAGCATTTGATCAATAAAAGGGAGAGGGAAATGATCTTTCCTTGTAGCACAATTCAAACGCCTATAATCTATGCACATACGCCATCCAGTGATCTTTCTCTGAGGAATAGACTCACCTTTGTTGTTCAGAACAGCCTCAAAACCCCCTTTCTTAGGAACTACCTGTACAGGACTCACCCATGGACTGTCCGATATGGGGTAAATGATTCCAGCATCTAAAAGCTTCAACACCTCTGTCTTGACAACTTCCTTCATGTTAGGGTTCAGTCGACGCTGGGGCTGTCTGACGGCTTGTAATCCTCCTCCATATAGATGATGAGTGCAGAAGGCTGGATCAATCCCTTTGATATCAGCCAAGGTCCATCCAATGGCTCTCTTATGCTTCCTGAGCACCTCTAGCAACCTAGTCTCCTGCCCAGAAGTCAAAGTAGAAGAGACAATGACAGGCAAAGAATTGTTATCAGCAAGAAAAACATATTTGAGATTAGAGGGGAGCTCCTTAAGCTCAAGTACTGGAGGCTGCTCTATAGAAGGAATAGGTCGTTGGATATCTCTATCAAGCTTCTCCAAAGGAGGGCGATAGGCTTGAAAACCTGTCTTTCCTCTCTCGACATGAGCTAGAGCTGTATTAACATCCATATCAAAAGTCTTATTTTCAACAGAAGAGACAAGAACATGCTCCAAGGGCTCAAAATCAGAAAAAGGGGAAGAAGGTATAGAATAAACCTCCTCATCAGCAGAAAGTTCACATACCTCGCCATCCTCATCTAGGAGACTTACCGACCTAACCGAATGAGCTGAGGTGGAGCTGGACTTCATCATCTTCTTCATATCAAATTCAATCTTTTCGTCCTCATACCGCAAGGTGATTTTACCATCATGAACGTCAATGACAGCCTTGGCAGTACTTAGGAAAGGACGTCCCAGAATGAGCGGAACCTCTACATCGTCATCCATGTCGAGAACCACAAAGTCTGCAGGAAAGATGAAGCGGTCAACCCCCACCACGAGATCTCGCACAATCCCCATTGGTTTAATCTCGGATCTGTCGGCCAGCTGGAGCTTGAAAGGGACCGGGTGTAGCTCTCCTCCTCTCACCTTCAAGAAGGTGGCATAAGGCATAATGTTGATACTCGCACCCAGGTCACACAGACCACTGCCGCAGTCTACATCCCCAATATAGCAAGGAACAATGGGATTGCCCGGATCTTTCTGCTTAGGAGGAAGTGCTCGAAGTAAAGCGGCAGAGCATTCCTCAGTCAGGTGGACAGTCTCTTTGTCCTTCTTTTTCTTCTTTTGAGTGAGGAGATCCTTCGGAAATTTTGCATAATTCGGCATCTCCTGTAGAGCATCAATAAGAGGAATATCAAGAGTCAGTTTCTTAAAAATACTTAAAAATTTAGTAAACTGTTCGTCTAAATGCTTCTTTTCATCCTATTTGGAAATGGAAGTTCTACTTGCTTAGGAGTAGAAGAAGGCACATCAACATGAATAGTAGAGGGGGAGGGAGAAGAGGGTGGAAGATTAGGAGCCTGTATCTCCTCAGAAACTACCACAGGTGGGACTGTAGGCCCTGATGGTATGTCTGAAAGAGAAGGGGTGATCTTTTCACCAGTTTGATCTACAGCCACTTGATTTTGATGATAGTTTCCCAACTGCTTCCCACTTCTTAACGTCACAGCTGCACTGAACTCACCCTCAGATTGGACCTCCGAAGATACACCACAGTTGCAGATCTTTAAGGCCTTGGCTGTCTCCCTCGGATTCTGCTGAGGTTGAGATGGAAACGAGCCAGGCTGCCTTTGCTGTTGGTTGGTAAGTATCTGGTTCATCTGCTGCTCTAAATTTCTTTGACTATTCATCAAGGATTGGTTAAGAGTTGTTGCTCCTTCTGGGTGGTAGCCATCGAGTAATTATATCCTGGAGCTGTTCCATCTTTTCATCAGAAGCTGACTTAACGGGTGGCTGGTAGGAATTCTGGCCCTGTCCCATCTGCATCTGAGGACGGGCTTGGTTGTATGGTTGCCTAGAGAAGCCTGGGGGACCCTGCATATTACTTTGTAAAAGGTTAGAATTTAAAGCATTGTTGGGATTACCATACCTGAGATTCTGGTGTTGATTCCGGTTCCAGGGTTGTTGGTAATTCCCTTGTCCCAAAAAGTTTGCTTCTTCAGCAATCCGTATTTCCTCCAGATGAGGGCATATTTCAAATGAGTGGTCACCACCACAATGAGAACAAAGAGGCTCAGATGAAGATGAGGAAGCTATCCTCTTTACCTGCTGAGAAGGTTGACCATTAATTAAAAAATCATCAAACCTTTTTACCAGTGAGCTTACCAATGTCGACTGCTGAGCCTGAGACTCTGCTATCTGCTCCATCCAAGGATCCATATCTTAGCACCTTTAGCACCCATTGTCATAGTCCTGCCTCCCTCGGTGCCCCACTGACGAACCTCTTCAATATACGTCTCCATGGCCGCCATGAAATCAGTGCCAGATCGGTTGAGGATGTTTCCTCCCAAAGCTGATCTAACCTCGGCCTTATGTATATGCTGTAATCCATGAAAGAATGTCATAGCAATACAAGTGAGGTCCTGTCCGTGATGAGGACACTGTCGGAGCATCTCTTTAAAACGATCCCATGCTTCACAAATAGTCTCAGCATCCCTGTTTGAAAGCAAGTAAGGTAGCAACCAAATTCATAGTTCTAGAAATCGGATAATACTTTTCATAGAACCTGGTTGTCATCTCCCCCCAAGTAGTGATAATACCAGAAGGAAGACAAGTAGAACCATTTCATCGCTTCACCAGTGAGGCTGCTAGGGAATAAACTCATTCTAGCATACTCCAGGAGACTATCGGAGCACCCAATTTGATCAACATTAATTAGAAATCGGTTGACATGATCTAGGGCGTCGTTGGGGTCGGAGCCGTCAAATGTGCCAGAGGGCATATCCCGTATGACCTTGTTCTGATGTGAAGGCTTCAGATCCTTCCATTCCTTTACTAAGTCGGGTGTTAGCGTAGGAAGAGCTACTGGGCTTCTTCTAGGAATGGCCGCTGGTTGTTTAAATTGCCTCATTGCTTGACCACCGTTCGTAGGAGTTGCCATTTGTATTTCTCTTGGAACCTTTGTTGGCGTCTGGCTAGCTGAGAGGTACGCTCGATTTCTGGGTCAAGGATTTTGTCCCAATCGAGATGAGTGTCTGACCAAGAACGGGTGTACACCATCAACTGTCTGCAAAAGAGAAAATAGACTCCACAAAAGTTACAAGTAGAGTAAAATAAAATAAAAATAGTACAGCTAAATAAAGAAAAATTAACTTAAAACTGGAAACAAAATAAAATAAAATAAAAATAGATAGAATAATAATAAAAATTAAATAAATGCAGTAAAACAAATTTTTAACCCAAGCTAAGGACTAGACAGGAATCTAGTCCCCGGCAACGGCGCCAATTTGCAAACGATAAATTTGATATATTAAATACTAAGAAATAATCCTAGAAAATAACAAATCAAAAGACCGTCAGGTTGCAAAAATCCCGGTATTGTAGTAGAGTTTGAGAAACCAGGTATCGAACCGAGGGACTATGTGAAAATAATCTAATCTTAGCAAAGGTTATAAATCGGGGGGAAGTTGTTTGTTTGATCTGTAAATTAAAATAAAGACAAAGAATTTAAATAAAGCTAAGAATTAAATAACAGAATATTAAAAGTGGTTGTAAATATGGAAGAAGGACTCTGGGTTTAGGTTTTACTCGTTTGATTAATTATGCTAATCTACCGGTTTAATTAAGAATAAATTGGCAAAGTTCTTTTAGAGTCTTCAGATTTAAACCATAAATCCTAATAACCTCGTTTACCAGAACATGCAAGATCTGATATAGACTCAAGCAAAACACATGTAAACGGCTAAGTAAAAGAAAATATAATTTTGCATCTGAAATACTAGACTTATTCAACCAGAATAAGCTTTTCCACAGACATAACAATTAATATGACCTATATTTATCACGGACCTGATCAAAATAGATTTGTAAGGCAATTCAATAAACTCATGTAATTTATTGTAAAGCGAGAGAATAACATTAATTGTATCAAATTATAATTAATTTAAACCGGTAAATTGCATAATTAAAACAAACTAATAATAACCATTCCCCAGAGTATAAAATATTCTAGCCGACATATTAATAAATAAACAGATACAAGAGTAGAAGAAATCATCTGTGTTGGACTCCTGAAGTTGCTCTGCTATTTTAATATACCGGGATAGAAATTGCAATATTTGGATAATATTTGTGGAGAATGTGTAAATAGATGGAAGTTTGTGGTGGAAATGGAAAATAAGGGAAGTGTGTGGAAAAGAAAATAAAATGAAGGGTGAAGGTGTGTTACGGGAATTAGAAATGGAGAAATGAAAGTGAAATGGTGGGGGAGTAGTGGTCTGCTTCTGTGTTCGATCGATGGTCTTTGGAGCAGATGGAGATGGGTTTAAATAGGCTGAAAAAAAGAGGGAGTAAGCAGTATAATAGTAGATGGTAGGTGAGTAAATCGGGGGAAAGATTTGAGTCAGAAGGCGGCACCGAAAAAATCTTCCTTTTCTGCTTCGCGTGCTGGAATCTGCAAAAGTTACGCGCGCCTACAAATTAAGAAGTCTGCAAAAGCAAACTTCCTTTCCTTTTTGATTTTTTTATTATTTTTTTCTTGTCTTTGTCTCCACACACATCGTTCATCACTTTTGTTTTTTATTTTGATTTTTTTAATTTTTTTTTCAAATCTTCACGCGTTATCACTTTTGAATTTTTAATTTTTTTTTTCAAACCCACGCGTTCAGATTTTCAAATTGATTTTTTTTTATCACGCGTTGCGCTGATCAATTTTTGATTTTTGATTTTTTTTAATGAACTAAAAATATTAATATCGGGGTTAACTTCGACAGCACCTAGATTTTTCGTTTGAGCTCCGATTTGTTCCCCGTTTGCGGCGTTGGAAAGCTCGTGAGGAGAACTATACGTTTCCACCATCATTTCCTGATTTTATCATATAAATTGGCATCAGTTCTTTCCCAAAGTAGGAGTCATGAAAAGCATAGGATAAGTGTGAGAAAGTGCGTAAAAAGTTACACAAAATAAGGATTTAGCACTTATAAAACTACGTCAATTTCATATATCACAAAGCAAAGATATCCAGTTGTGTTTGGATTGTAGCCTAACATCACACATTGTATAGAATGAAAATAGAACTTGTGTTGATTGTAGGGTCTCATATTAGGCTACTAAGAAAAACAAAAAACTGTTAGAATAGTGTAATCAGGAGGGACACCATGAAGAGCTTCATAAGGGCTTTTCATAGTCAGG
>CM041777.1:52681437-52719314 GCA_023374045.1 Limonium bicolor
GATGCCCGAGTATCTGACAGTAGCGGCACATGACTTTCTCCCCTTGACAGTCCACGCCGGGGTGATCCTTTCCACACTGTTTACAGTTGAAACGGCGGACATACTTCTGGCCCGTGTTTGAGCCATGTCCAGAACCTAATACAATCAAGGTCAATTATACATTCCAAAGGTACTGAAGTAATCACAGAAGTTTCAAATCTAATGTGATTAGTGTGCCTACCCTTAGATGGGTAGGTTTTCTGTGAGGTTGCCGCCCCGTAGGTTCCTGACTGGGGGTTCCCAGTAGTTTGGTTCCCCTTCCCTTGGTAGGACCCCTGTCCTTTCTGATAGGGTTTGTTCCTTTTGTTGGAGTTCCCCTGCTTGGCATCTTCGCCACCAGGTCCGTCCTTCCTCTTTTGGGAGCTCAAAGCATCCCTTCTCTTACAGTGATCTCCACAACGGAGGCAGCATGATACATTCCTGAAATCTCAAGGTATCAATCTAAATCTCCCATGATGGGGTATAGTATGTAATAAAATTTTCAACTGGTTATGTCTCTCCTGTTTTACCTGTAAACTGGTAGGGATGATTGGTCCCATCCCAAACTGAAGTCGAGGGGTCCCCCGTAGAACCGGTCGACCAACTGGTCCGAGTATCCTATACCGGGTAGTAGTCGAGAGTAGCGAAGTGAACTTCGCATAGTACTCATCCACTGACATCTTCCCCGTCTGCTCCAGGGCGTCAAACTCCCTAGTCTTCACCATCCTGGTGTGGGCCGGGTAGTATTTGCCCCTAAGTAGTGCAGTGTATGTCCCCAAGTAAAAGCTGGGTCATCCAGGTGGTCGGCTTTCACCATGTTCCACCAATCTCTAGCTGCATCCTTCAGATAAAAGGCAGCAAGTCTTACTTTTTCCCTAGCTGGGACTGCAAGCGTCTCGAACGCTGTCTCCATCTCCATGATGTAGGTTCTAAGTGAGCAGGGTCAGTCTGCCCCTTGAATGCAGTCGGCCTCAGATCAGCCAAACTCTTCACCCAGTCTCTCTCCTGGGTGGTGGTGGTGGAGGTAGCTGCTGCTGCTGTGCAACCCCCGCCTGTGCAAATGCCTGAGATTAAGGTAGCAATGTCTGCCAGCCTGATGTTTGGCTCCTCATCAGCCTGTCCACGTCGTCCTCCTCTTCCTGACATCTGCAGGATGTTGAGGTATATTAGGCACTGTGGTCAAAATCTTGGTCTTGGATAGTAGTCTAAGTAAAACTAACTTAAACTTTTCAATACTATCTCAACCCTTAACTAAAGTCTTAGATATCCTAATCTCGGTGTATCCTTGTATCCAGAGCGTAACTACGCTCTGATACCACTTTTTGTAACACCCCAACCCGAAATCCAATAAACTGAACGGCGATCACTCCCAAATAAAATACAACTGCAGCGGAAATAAATACAACAACCGGGCGGTATTACAATGCCGTTGGCCACCCTTGTGACCAACAAGGCTAACTCCAAATACAATCTCCAAAAGTCACGGTCTGAATACGAATACAATCCGAGATACTAGGAATCAAACTCTAATGTAAAATACTTAAGTAAAAACAATGTCTATAAGAAGACTCCCATAGCTTGAATCTACCCCACCTACACTCGGTGTGGTAATCTTCTCAACTTCAGGTACCTGAAAAATGGGGGTGCCCCCAAAGGGGCTCAGCAAACAATGCTGGTATGGAAAACGTGCAGCCCATCGTCTACCGGGCCACACCAACTACTTTGTCGAACACATGCAGTTCATTTTTATAAAGCTGTAAACAAGCATAGTGATAATAACAAGTATCCATACAAGGACAATAATGTCACATAGAACAAGACAGAAGGTAGTTAGCTGAACTGAAATTAATGATAGTCGGTCCACACAATGGGACTGACAGGTAAACTGAATATCAAATAGTGGAGGTATAGTGACCTCGTTAAGATTGAAAGGTTGGGTAAAAAACCCCAGGAGATAACGTAGTTAAACCCTGAACTGAGAGGCGTGGGAAATAGAATCCCACTAGAGGAATGAAGTCTTCCTCAAACTGAAGGGCATTAGAAACCCGGAAGGAATAGAGTCTTCCTCCCAACTGAAAGTTCCGTCGCGACGTAGATAGGAGACGACCTGAGACAGGTACAGCTCCTGTAGCATGCATGGCCAGATCCAACTGGGCTCCTCGTTCTCGTAGTATAGAGTTGTTAAGTGTCATATAAAGACGTTAAACAAGAACACAATGTGTATTGTCAATTATCACGTTTAGGATAATGACGTTTGTTATAAAGTGAAGTTAGTGAGAGACTTGAGTACAAGTCCTCGGTATACTGAAGCGCAGGTATTTAATCCACTGGTATAGTAGTGTTTGTATGCGTGGGACATACACGTAGTAGTCAGCATCATTCACGCACATAAAATAATACAACAGCGCACAAGAGTAAAACAACATTTACATTAATTATCTTGGTCGTTATTCAAACAACAGATAGCACACAAGCCGGTGTAATCCGGTAGAAAACAGGTTGCAAGAATCCCATACCGTTCACCGTAGACTGTACTTGTTAATTCCCGGTCAACGTCTGGTCAAACAAAGTCCTAGAATAGGATTAACTGAGAGGGTTAATTTATGTTACCCTTATATAATAATTCTATTGGATCTTTCAACAAATCTCGTATTTGTTATTTCATGTGAGGTTTATTTTTTTAATTACCTCATGATTTAATGTATAACTTATTTGTTATTCCTTTTTGATTTATTTATAAATCCTTTAATGTACATATATGTATTCATATATTCATGTACTATATTTGTTGTTTATTTTAATTGTCTAAGTGACATAACAACTTATAATTTTCTTAACTATATTTAAATGTCTTACAATGACATAATATTCTTATAATCTCATTATTCTCCTTTTAGTCATAAATAATATTTATTGTTCCTTTAACTTCCTTATAACTATATAAGCCATAGTTCTAATTCCATAATTCCTTTAATTAAAATTCTTTCTTCTAATTCCTCAAAATATCCATATAGGACTATATTTATTTAAATCTAAATTCTTACCCTTATATTTCGGTTATTTAAAACAACCACATTAATTCATAAACTTTATATTTAAATTCTAATCTCATTATATTATAGAGTTTTAACTTCTTATTTAGCTAAATACATACCACTAATATTTTGGTATATAGCTTTTAAGTACTATAACTTTCAAAAATACAACTTAGCCCCTTAAATTCTCGGCAATATATATTCCATAATTACAATTTAACCACAAAATCTTATAACTTTACATAATGCCTTATAAACTATAGTTTTAATTTTAATTCTCCATAAATGCCGATATATATATATATATATAAATTCTTAAATTACCAAACTAACCCCAAGTAATTCGGCTTTGGTCTTGAACTTCCATTAATTACATTTTCACCCCAAAACTTTATAATACTTCTTAATAACTTATAAACTAAAGTCTAAATATATAATTCCTCAAAATTTCAAAGGTGACCTAATAAATCTCTTAATTATGAATTCGCCCCTTTTATGTTCTAAACTTTCATAACAACTTTTATAAATTACATAATAGCCCAAAACTTATAAAATGTTATTTTAACACTTGTTTAAATTATCTAAAATTCATAAACTTAATTCCTAACCTTATATTATATATAATTTCACCAAATACCCCTTTAGCTCTCGGCTTTCACAATATATACACTAAATTTTGTAAAAATTACATTTAAGCCACTTAACTTAATTAATTAGCCATTTAAGCACTAATGAAATATTTTTAGCTCACCAAACTTTGTGATATAAGTTTATATACCTAAGTAGGTCATTAATACCTATTTATCAATTAGTACATTCGGCCATATTTATTTGGTGACCATATAGTATATAAAAGTGGATTTATATGTCATAATAATTATACATAAATTCATAGGAGTTATATAACTCATGTAAAAATTATTGTAATGTCTTATATAAATTCTTAGCTCAAAAATAAGCATTTTTGCCCTTGATAATTCGGCTTGAATTAATATGTAACATAACTAAATTTTGTGACACAAAAATGTGTCTTAAGGTAAATATTTTCTATATAAGTTATAGATTGTATTTTTGGCATATAATACCATATAGTTTCGGTTTAATAAACCTAGGAGATGTACATAATTTTTGTATAATTTTTAGAAGCTTAACAAAGCTTATAACATAAAGATTTACTTAGTAAACTTACTTCTTAACAAAGGTGGTTAAGTGCTTGAACTCCTCTTGAATCTCCAAGCTTTCTCCAAGGAAATTTTGATGCTCCACTTCGGTTATATGCAAGTGGTGTAGGAGTTTTAGGAGTTAGATCTTGAATAAAGATCTTAAGTAGATTTGTAAGTAGTTTTACAAGGATTTACCTTAGACTTTTCTCCTTATGAATTCGGCACTCCTAAGGTGGATGAAGAACAAATTTTCCTTCATCAAAATGAAGAAGAAAGAACCTTAGAAGAAGTAGAACTTGGTTACACATAAAAATGTGCTTTAAGGATTTTCAAGCATTAAAACTACCTTAAGATAACCTTGAGATGCTCCTTGGATTAATGTTGGTTTGAACAACCTCCTTGGTGAACTAAGTGATGCCGAACTTGTTGTTATGCTAGGAAGAGTTTTGCTTCAAGGTTTGACAAGAAATGCTAGGAAATTACCTTAAAGATGAAGATAGAAGTTAAAACTCCATTAATGGACTTAAGAGCTTCAAAGGAAGAAGATGAAGCAAGAAGAGAGAGCTAGGTAGCTTACCAATTCGTGGATGAAGAGGGCAAGGAGAAGAATGAGACTCACGAATTGTATAAGGTAAGAAAATGCATTTGGAATTGATTTTTGCTTTGTCAATTTTTAATGTCAAATGACTTTACTTTTCCTTAGTTTATTACATGGTTTATTGGCTCAATAAATGCCCATGTTCTCTGCATAATTTCGTGCATGTGGTGTGTGACAAGGCAAGAGTTGGAAAGAAATGTGTGAGCTAGAAGACAAGGTAATTTAGGTAAGTTATTCTTTTGATTTTTCTAAGTTAGGCTTGTCTTCTTCCTCCCTTGTAGAGTCACGAATTCAAGGGTCAAATGGGGTGTCTTAATTGACATTGAAGAGCCAAGGACAAGCATGTTAGGTCACATGGAAAAGAAGGAATCTAGAAAAGTGAATTCTAGATCTACTTTTTGCTTTTTCTCATTTGTTTTTGTTCTAGCTCACATGGCCTTATTCCATGGCCTAATTTCGACAGCTTGCTGGTCATATGAGACCTACATACTTTGACATTAAGTAATATAACACATGGGAAGGTGAGTCACCATGTATTAAACCTTTTATAAACTTTAAAGGCAAATTTTATACTAGTTTTTGCTCTAAAATTCGGCCCCTATAGAGAGCCTTGTTGACTAGTCACACCAACTGATTTAGAAGGTCATTTTAACCTATTTAAGATTACCAATTCGTGGCATGTCAAAAACTACAAGGCAATTGCGTAAAACGCGTTTTCGTGACACCCGAAGGTGTGTTTTTGTGCTCTAAGGAAATTTTGGGAAACAATTTTTTTATGAGTTCCAAGTGTTTGTAAACACTTATTATAGTAAATAAACATATACTAAGATGTTACATTGGGTTATATGGGGTTACATCACCCGTGACATAATTTACGGGCCATCGGGACACACCCGGGCAAAAAGGAGCGCTAAGAAATCCTCCTGTTGTTTTTGCTGAATTTTGAGAAACCACTTCGTGGGTTCTCTTTATAATGGTTAATAATGATGTTAGGAACTCAAGGAATTAATTTTATAGGAGTTCGTGCCACCTCGGCACTCCTCCGGACTTTTCGTGCTTTAAGGGGCGTGCGTGAGCACTCCCGAGCGTTTTGCGTTTTTGACTGAATATAGCTTAGGGAATATATTTATATATTCATATAATGTTGTATGACCATTTGGTTTGAATATTAGAGGGTCATACAAGGTCATGTTTGACCATATGCTTCTAAGGCGTTTTAGCGTTTATGGAGAAACGACTGTTTTTACGTAACGTTCTCATGCATGGGTTTGCATGCGTACGTGAAATGATTTATAATAGGATTATTTTCCATTAAATAATGGTTTAATAATATTAATTAGATTTGGGTATTTCACTTGGACATACTTAAAACCTTTGGTTGCCTTGCCTTCTCCACTAATGTCAAGTCTAACAAGAAAAAGTTTGAAGAGAGAGCCTTCAAATGCGTTTATCTTGGTCCAAGTCTTATTAGCAAAGGCTTCAAACTTCTAAGATTGAAATACAACACCATCATTCATAGTCGGGATGTAAAGTTTCATGAAAATATCTTTCCTTTTTTGGAAAAGAACACATCAGTTATCTGTTCAGAAAATTTCCCATTTCTAATTTGGTTCATCATGATGATAATGATGAATTCTACACTACACATTCGCAACAAGAAATTTCCAAATATTAGAGAATACAGTTACTGTAGTATAGATTCCTCAGATGACACGATTCCTCAAGAATCAACATCTTCGGAACCTATATCTATAACATTGATGTTCTGAGTACAATTTCGCCCACTTCTAGACTGCAAGAACCTTTTATTCAACCCCCAGAAGCTCTTAGAAGGTCTGATAGAATCAGACATCGACCGTCTCATTTGCAAGACTACTTTGTGGGTAAAGTCGCCAATCAAAGCTCAGAGGGAGCCTTCACCAATATACTCTCACACAGACTTTCCAGTTGTAACAGCAAGGAACCCACCAACACTCTCGGTCTATATTCTTTAACCGACATAGTTCCAATTCAAAGAAAGAGTATAACTGGAAAGGGTTTTGTTTGCAACAATAAGGTTACTGATGTTAGAGAAATCATTGAGCCTAGAAATTTTAAGGAAGCCAACAAAAATGAGAATTGGAGATTGACTATGAAACAAGAACTTGTAGCTCTGGACAAAAATAGAACTTGGGAAATAGTTGATCTTCCAAAAGGCAAAAAGGCCATTAGTTGCAAGTGGGTATATCGGGTCAAGCTCAAGGTTGATGGCACGTTAGAACGCTATAAGGTAAGATTGGTTATGAGACGATTCACACAAAAACATGACATCGACTACACAAAGACATTCTCCCCCGTTGTGAAAATGACCACTATTAGAGCTCTCATAGCAGTTGTAGTGAAAAGAAACTGGTACCTAAGCCAACTCGATGTAAATAATGCATTTCTTCATGGTGAATTACATGAAGAAATATACATGAAACTTCTAGAAATGGGTTTATGCCGAAGGAAACAACAAAGTGTGCAAGTTGAAGAAGTCCTTCTACGGCTTGAAACAAGCTTCGCGCCAGTGGTATTCCAAGCTAACTAGCTTTCTTCTCTCTCAAGGTTTCCAAGGATCAGAAAATGACTATTCATTGTTTACAAGTGACATAAAGAAGCTGTGGTTTATGTTGGCATTTATGTGGATGATCTCCTGATTTGTGAAAATTGCCAAGATACTATTGTTCAACTTAAAGCAACTCTTGATGTAGAATTCAAGATCAAGGATATTAGGGACTTACATTTCTTCCTAGGGATGGATTTTATTCGAACAGATCAAGGCATGATCATCAGTCAACAAAAGTATGCAACTGAGCTTCTTGATGACTTTGAAATGCTAAGTTGCAAACCTGTTGCAAGTCCGTTGGAAGTTGGAATCAAACTTATGCCCGATAGTGGTGAACCTATGGAGGATCAAATCTATATCAAATTAATCGGGAAACTCAATTATTTAACCAATACTAGGCCTGATCTATGTTTTAGTATTCAATTATTGAGTCAATTTATTCAGCGGCCTTACGCTCATCATTATGCTGCTGCACTTCACGTATTGAAGTATGTGAAAGGAACTCTTGGTAATGGAGTGCTTCTCAATAACAAGCCTATGTACGATCTGACTGCTTATTGTGATTTTGATTGGGCTTCATGTCCAATCTCTAGAAGATCAGTCATCGGCTTTTATATCCTATTTGGGGGTTCTCCATTGTCATGGAAGTCAAAGAAACAAGCCTGTGTTTTTTATCTTCCGCTGAGGCTGAATATCGTGCCATGCGCAAGGTCACTTCTAAGCTAACGTGGTTGAGTAGATTGATGCACGAGTTGGGTGTGAAGGAAATTACACCCGTTCCTTTGAAGTGTGATAATCGATCAGCTGTCTTCATCGCCATAAATCCAGTTCTTAATGAAAGAACCAAGCATGCCGAGTTGGACTGCCATTATGTTCGAGAGCAAATTCAACAAGGTTTAATCTCACATATTCTAATTCACTTCGACTAGCTGACATGTTCATTAGGAGCCTTCATGGAAAAGATTATCAAAGCCAATTTCAGAAGATGGGTATCTCCTCTACGCACCATTTCAAGATTAGCTAGAAATACTTCCTGTCTACTCTTGGGGGGGGGGGGGGGGGGGGGGGGGCGTTAGGTAATGTCAATATGTATAAATCTTAAATCTTCTTATAAGTTAATTTTCTAGAAGCCTTATATAATTTAGCATATTCTTTCTTTTCTTTAGTCGATAGATTTAATTTTCTTTAATCAATAGCTTCCTTTTCTTTAGTCATATATTTATTTCTTTTTAGTCAATAGTTTCATTTTCTTTAGTCAATAGATTTATTTCTCTTTAGTCAATAGTTTCATTTTCTTTAGTCAATAGATTTATTTCTCTTTAGTCAATAGTTTCATTTCTTTAGCCTATAATTTTTTTCCTTCTTCTTCACTCTTCTCTTTGTACATCTATATAAGATCACGTCCTGCTCTTTTCTCTTCAAGCGTGAATAAGAGAATACAAAAACTTTTCTTTCTCAATTCTATGGCGAAGCGCTTCTTCACTTCCCTCATGGTATTGTGTTAAAGTATCTTCCAATGGATGGTGCTTCTATGGATTGACTCACCTGAGGTAGGTTACGCTCCCAAGATAAAGTTTTTTATCGGTTTGGTCTGAAAGACCCTAAAGGTCCACCAATTCTTTACTGATCTATAGGTTCTCTTAAGTTGCATGATAGACCTAAATTAATAAAAGTGTGGATCTAACCTTAACATCTCACCATCATTGTCAGATCGTCTGATTGTGTAACCTCATCAGCAATAGATTACCACCATATTTGCTTTGTTGCTTTGTACTCTAGCATTTACGTTGTGGATTCATTTTTCTTTCAGCTTTGAATGTACCAGAAACGGTGCACATCTCCTATGAAACATAGGATCCATTATCTAACATGTCATTTAGCCTACATTTATGTGGTATTCCATGGGAGGTCACTTTATCAGTCGCCCATAAAGTGAGCTATTTGTTTAAATGTGCCCCCTACCAAGCCTGACTAGTTCATTAAAGCATAAGGCATTCACGATTAGATCAACAATCGGAACCTTCATATGCTCATTTTTGGGTTTGGACTATGCACACTCGAACTCCTTCTTCAACTCCCTCAATTGAGTGTTGACATGGTCATTAATCTTTGGGAAGATCACATCCAGGGTGTGTTAAACACTCTCTAGTCTAGCCTTCATAGCATAATGAGCGCTCTCAACCATTTCACATATTTAAGTAGACATGTTAGATATATGACCAGAAATATAAAACTTACAAGTTATGAGAATACTAATCGTACATGTTTGTTGTAGTGTTCCTAGAGTGCATCACCTTCTTAACCCACGGCTCTACAAAGCTTTCCTCATGCCTCTCCAAATACCCCCCGTATGCGATGCGGCTAAGGTAGTTTTTCATTTTGTATCCTTGAACAATGGTAGTTGTTTGTTGTACTCCTCTTCTATGTTTGAGTACACAACCGAATTTCTGACCGCAACCGTCACCCTGCCTATATGTGATAAGATGGAAAGTGAGCGGGTAAGAGAAAGTGAACGAGACACTTCTTAAATAGAGATCTAAGTGTATGAATCTCATTCAAATTAATAACACGATAGAGTCTTCATCCCCAATAATAAATAGGTTAATAATAATTCGTTAAATAACGTCAGACATGGGCATCCATCAACAATGATGAATAGGTTAATAATGACTATGAATAATATCCAAAACATGGATGCCCTTCATCAATAACGATCGGATAATAATGTCATAGGGATAATAACACAATGAGTGGGCAAGAGTCTCGTTAGTAAAAGTACATAAGTTAAAAATTTGCAGTAAGTTTTTCGATTTGTGTTACCATGTGATAGATATTAGGGTTGTGATTATGAGTCTTGTGTTTTTTTTCCAAACAAACCTCATCCAGGTTTACAAAAGAAAAAATCTGGAAAAAAAACTTCAAAAGCTTCAATAATGAAGTTCATCTCTTTGTTTAACCAACCTTAAATCATGATATATATCATCACGAAATGGTATAAATGTGAAACAAATGTTCTCGAGCTTACAAAAATCGTGAGGAAAAAAGTCATGACTATGCAACATTCGTGAGAAATAATTTCATGAGCCTAAACAATTTGTTGTTTTTTATCCTCACGAACCAACAAAGTTTGTGTGAATCATTGTCACGCCATACATCTTTCATTATTTATTACCAATATGGCTTTAAAGCCCAAATTATCAAAAAAAAAAGATGGAAAATTTATCCGCTTCGCACTCATGACCTAGATCTTCGTTTTTTTTGCCAAGATAGTACTTTGCTAATGAAAGAAACCCTAATAAAATAACAATAACTTCACCATGAAAAAGAAAATTGATAAGGCGTAAGTTCGACAAATATTTTGATCATACATTAACATAAATCCGACAAATATCTAACAAATAGTACTGAAGTCTATTATACATAGAGCGCACACAATTTTTTTTCTTTTTTGTTTCTTTTAAAGTAAGCAACGTCTTGACACTTTTAAACTAGTTATAAATCATTTTTTAGTCAATGTACCACACATCTATAACTTCAACTAATAACATTATTTTATCGAGAGCAACATTTAAATGTGTAAATATTTAAAAACGTGTGTAGCATCTTTTATAACCACTTTTTGTAGTTTGACTCTTTATGCTACCGAAAAGCTATTTTGAAAAAAAGAAGTTGCAACGGTATCTTATAACATGTTTTTATCAATGTGATTTAAAATAAAATTATACTATAGTGATTAGTAAATTTATAATTGAATTAGCAATCCAATTTTTAAAATTATACAGAATAATTCTAAGTTTTAACTAATTTTACAAGATAACATTTCGTCTCATATTTTGTTATTCCTTCTTTAAAAAAGTCTAAAAGACTTTTGTTATGCTCTTTCCATTGACTATTTCTAATTTCACGTTTCAAAATTAGTTAAGAGATATATTTGAAACTTTTTCTAGTGGTGTTAACGAAATAATAAACTAAATATAAGATGAAGTATTATCTGATAAAATTATTAAACTCATATTATCTTATGTAATTTTAAAAACTCATTTGTTCACTAATATTTATAAAAATTTCATTAAAATAAAATAAACAACAACACAGCCGTGCCTATGGGGCACAAACGACTACGAGGGGCAGTATGCCAGTATTACTTTCGGCTGCTTGTGCTGGGCCTAATGGGCCTAATTTACATTTGTAATGCTGAGAGTTCATTTGGGCTTTAGCTATGCTCTGTACTCTATAGAGCCCATTAAAGTTTGAGAGATTAAGCCCTATACGCTTCCCCTTCTGTCTTCCCAATTCGAGCGCGAGCGGCAAGCCGGCAACATTCTAGTCGTCTATCGACCCGTTCTGTATCAGCTCTTACTCACAAACACCCTGCAGTAGTGGCTTGGCCGCACCGCCCCTTATATTCTCCTACTGCGCCGTCTTCATCTGCTGGTGGTGGTCGTTGTACCTCCCATCTTCTTCGTTGTAATTCTGCAGCTCTATAACTGACCGGAGATGGGGAAGAATAAGAAGAAGAGCACGGCAGAAGGTAAGGACCAGGAGCAGTGCCCATCTCAGGTCTTCGTCTCCAACTTGCCATACTCATTCACCAACTCTCAGCTGGAAGAGACTTTCAACGACGTGGGTCCAATACGACGCTGTTTCATTGTCACTCAGAAAGGTAGTATTTCTCACGAAGCTAACATCTCTCTTGCATTTTTTGCTAGTTGCTGTAGCATTCGACTTATTAGCTTTGCCCATTTGTGCTTGTATAGGTTCCACTGAGCACCGGGGCTTTGGGATCGTTCAATTGTAAGTCGGGCCTTTCTGATTGCATTTATATGCTATATGTTTGGGTTGATCCTTTAAATTAATATGCTTCAAGTAATCTTTTCTGGGATGTTCTTTACTTGAACTAGGTCGCCCTTTGTTAACATTTTGGTTGATCATTTCAAAAGTGGAAGAAATTCATCCGAACAGTGTTTCAATGAAGCAATTGCTTGTAACTTAGCCTAATTACTTAAGAATTGTTATACGCCAGGGTGTAACATGAACACCCACATAGTCATTGGTTGCTTGTCCAATCTACCCATTTCACTTCATGGTAAGTGGAATAAGATAGCTGGGTTGATATGCTTTCAAACCTCGAAAGACAAGCTTGGAACCTGAATGATATCTCTTAGGTCGTTTAGTTTAAAAGATAAAATCTTCTAAGATCTCCTTTCATCAGAAGACATTGTTATAGGACTCCGCTCAAACATTTCCGGCTTATCCCAAAAGTGTATAAAGTATAGATTACCATTATGAAATCTCTTTATTTCATTATTATAAAACCCTAAAACTTGATGGTATTATAAAAGGAAACCCATGCTCCAAGAAAATCTAATCGTCTGGCCTAAACTTTTTCTTGTTTATGCTAGTATTGATGATGTGCTCTTTTCAATATTGCAGTGCAACTTCAGATGATGCCAACCGTGCTATTGAGATGAAAAATGGGTCCTCTATTGGAGGCCGCAAAATTTTTGTTAAACATGCCAATCGTCGTGCCCCTTTGGAGCTGCGCCGTCCTAAAGGAAGTCAAGGTTGTTGGGCTTACTAATGAATTTACATCTTTGTCGTGTCCACTCTATTTATTTTGTAAGCTTTGTCTATGGACAATGTGGCTTTTGATTATATATGCTCACTTACATTTGTTTCTTTGTCTTCTCCAGCAGCCCAGCCAAGTGATACGAAGGTGATGGGAATGAGCGAGAAAGTTTGGTGCAGCCTTCAAATAAACCTGTAGAGGGTAGAGTTTCTGCAAAGAAAGGTTTGAACTTTACGAGTACTCTTGTTAACAGTTAGCCTTTCTGGTTTCCGTTATTAGAAGCATGTCGGTTCATGTTCCATTCTTTCCGCCCACCTGGTAAACCAGCTGCAGCTGAAAATAGTGTGGTAAAGGCTTCTGTCAAGCTTGAAGAGGCTAAAGTTTCTCCCAAGAAAGGTTTGGACTTTAAACGTACCCTTTGTAACAGTTTACCTTTCTGTTTTCTTTTACTTGTTAGAAGCCTATTGGTTAATGCCCCATTCATTCCACCCACCAGGATTAGCAGCTGAAAAGGTGAAGAAAGCTGATTCCACCATCCCCTCGGAAAAGCAGAGGTCATCTGCTATCTCATATGATCTTTTCTACAACAAACACTAGTATCTCATCTTACATCATTGTATACACTATTCATATAAGAGTTTGCTATGGTGGGCGTTCATATTTTTTGCTGCTTGCTCTTCTTTCTTATTACAATTCTTGTTTCCTACATAATTTGTCATTTAGTGAATGGAAGTTAATTAGTTGCAGGGTTTTTACGCTTATCGTTCTTCTAGATGTCTTTTTATTGGGGGTATTTAAGTGGCCATACTAGTTCTCATATCTTTGTTGTGTCTTTTCTCCTAGTTGATAATATGTTGTATGATCAAGTATGGTCTCATTCTGATATTGTTACATTGGTTTCAGGGTGGCTAAGACTGTTATATTTGGTCAACTACTGAATGCTGATATGGCTCAAGAAGTTCTGTCTGTTGCAAAGGAGATAGATGGAGTCTGCTCTGTGACATATCCGCTTCAAAAGGAACAGCTGCAACAGCATGGTGAGACATTTCATAGTAATTCTTAGAATTCTAGATCTTAGACGTGAAGCTGTTCAGAAAAATTGATGTGGTCTATTTGCCCTTCAGATTGCTTTATTCATTTTCAATTTGTATATATTGGGTTTTTGACAAATCTGACAAAAACATCACCCTCTACTAGCCATAATTACTAGCCACGCTAGATCTGTACTGAAATCTGGCATGTAAAGTTGACTTCAAGGACCCAATTGGGGCCAACTTTTTGGAGCTACTAGCTGTTTTTTATAGCTGTTATCGGCTAGCAGTTTTCGTAGCTTTAAGGAAGCTGTATCTTTCGTAGCTATTTCTAATAGAGTGATTGGATGATAATGTTGGTGCTCAACTGCTGAGTTTGATTTGTTTACTAAAATTACATGAGTTAGCAGTTTTGTCAGTAGGTCAAAACTTATCCCCAAATCATGGATAGCGCCTTCATCAGAGATGCTACGTGCAATCCAATATTTTATTTTTTATGGTTATGATTCTTCTAAACTCATAATTTCAGGTCTTGCAAAAGATGGATGCAAAGTGGAAGCTGCATCAGTAGTTTATTCCAGTGTTAGATCTGCAAGGGCGGCTGTTGCAAAGTTACATCAGCAAGAAATCAAGGGAGCCACTGTTTGGGCACGGCAGCTGGGTGGAGAGGTAAACTGTTGATTTCCTTGGTAGGTTAAATTAACTTAGGATTGATCTGCTTGCACTTAAACTTGCTTTTATTAAGTTCCTCATGACAAAGAACACTTGTGCTAAAAGGCTCTCTTCTTTCTGTTTGGGCACGGCAGTTGGGTGGAGAGGTAGTATATTGATATTCCATGCTCTAATTTGGTAGGTTAATATTATCTTAGGATTCGCTAGCCTTTAAGAATGATCTGCTTTCACTTACACTCGCTTTTATCAAGTGCCTCATAAAAAAAATCCAAGTGCTAAACGATTCTTTTCGGTCAAATGAAGTGACAAAAAGACCCCGGACTTTGCAAAGGGTATGTGAATTATTGTTGTTATAGTGCTGTGGTTATCTCTTTTACATCGAAGTCGTTCTGCATAATTCTTGTTACTAATACTATTGTCTGTGTGCATGTGAATACTAATGCTTTTATTCATGCAAAACATCTTATTTTGATGCCCAAATATTGTGTGTGTTATGTTTGCATAAGTGATCACTCTTACTTTAATGAAATCAAAGCTGTCCATGTCATTGTTTGCTGGCTTTATATGTGTATCTATACTTTTTTTGGTTGCCTTATCTTTCAATGCTATGCATTTTTTTTTCTGAATTGATTGCATTTGTATAAAGTGGCTGTCTATTATCATCTGATTGTCACAAGCCTATACCTGATATTTTGCTCTTTGTGCCTGTATATTGTCATTATTTGATTGTTCCTATGTTGAACATCACGATTCTGATATTTGGATTCACATATCCAGGGTGCAAAGACGCAGAAATGGAAGTTGATTGTCCACAATCTTCCTTTTAAGGTTGGTAGTTGATCCACGGTGACGCACCATTGTGGTCAATGTTGTTAATAGCATATGGCGGAAGGTCTAAAATCCACCATAGATTTATGGCGGATGACGGTGGCAGTTTATGACACTTATCAAAATTAATATATTATTATAAACTATGTGTAAGATAGTAAGTTTATCAAAACATATCAAACAAAATATGGGATCATATTATAAGATTGGAAAAGAGATGTCATCATAATATTCCAAGTTTGGAGTGATATTGACATGTAAAAAAAGCAATATTATAAAAAAAGGTCACAAGTACAATAAGTCATATAAAACCATCCAAGCCTATTCTTAATAGTGTTAATATAGGTAGTGCTGGTAAGTAAAGTACTCCCTCCGTCCTGAATTGACTGTTTGCTTTATGGCACGTTTTTCCACTTCAATATTAAGTATATAAGATAAAATAATTTTATAAAACTAAATTTTGTAACATATAGTTTATCATGTAAGGAATCATATGCAAAATTTAAATTTTCAAAATTAATTTATCTTATATGTTAAAAATTGAAGTCAAACGACATGTTCAAATAGTAAACAGGACGGTCAATTCAGGACGGAGGGAGTATAAATATTAGTATTTGTTTATTTTTTCTCCTACCAATTCCGCCATATTGCGTCAACCCAAAATAACGCTAGAACCACAAGTGGCGAATTGCGGCCGCCATGACCTGCAACATGATTTTGGGAAGATGCGGTGACATTCCGCTGCAAAACCCGTCACATCATGGCGCCACCATAACCACTATTTGACAACATTGATTGTGGTTAATAAGATAGTCTTTAATTATTTGAGATTTTCCATGCAGACAACAGAGAAAGCAATCAAAGAAAAGTTCTCGGCTGCAGGATTTGTGTGGGATGTTTGTGCACCTAACAATCCTGAGACTGGGTATTCCTCCTTTCTCGAACATATATTTTCTTTTCAATTGACATTGCTCTACGTGCATAATCATGCTTCCTCAATTTTGTGCAGATTATCCAAGGGATTTGCTTTTGTCAAGTTTACTAGCAAGCAGGATGCAGAAAATGTATGCCCCTTCCTATATGTATTTGATGGAGACTCAGCATGCCTACTTATCATGGCTGTGTAACCTGTCTAGTCTCACATTACCTGCTTGTCTTCAGGCAATTAAAAAATTCAATGGACAAAAATTTGGTACGCGGACTATAGCTGTTGATTGGGCTATCGCTAAGAAAATATATACAAGTGGAGCTAATTCTGTAGCTTCAGCTGATGAAGGTATCGGTATTTCTGAGCATGGAATTATTATATTGTTCATACTGTTCTTAAAATTATTACTTTTGATACCCACTTTAATGGTCGAGTTGTGTTATTTGAATGGTTATTCTGGAGAATAACAGGGTATGAGGAAGCTAGATAATTGGTTTGCTTCTATTAGGACATTGCTTCAATGTATTTTGTCAAGGGAATTAATAAGTATTTGTCTTATATTTACTCTTAATGATTTTTCGAATTTGCTTCACTTATTTGTTGGTGAGCAGTATGACACGTCTAAATAAATAGACACAAACAAACATTCTCTCTCAGTTCTGTACTTGAAGAGCTAGAACACCTTCCCCCCTCCCTGGCCCTTCAAAAAACAAAAAACTTTTCCAAATTTTCCTTCATTATAGCTGCTAAATAAGTCTGATCGATACCTCAGTCACAGCTCACCCCCATCTGTAGGCTACTATCAAATATTTTTTGGATATACATTCATAATTACATTCAGTTCTATAAGTTTGCATATTTAAACAGTATCTAGTAAAGACATATAAAAAATAGTACGGAGATAAAGGCCAGTTATAGCCTGGCCCACCAATGCTTCATCACACTGCTGAAGGAATCATTTTTCTTACCTCACCTATGCTTCTTTCATCCTTTGCCAAGCTGGAGTTGACATTGTTGCCATGCCTGGTTGAACCCACAATACACTAAACTAGAGAACCACCGATTTCATACCCAGCATGAACTAAGCCTCTGTTACTGTTTTTTAATTTTTGCACCAACTGAACAGCTGCGGCAAGTAAAACTGCCTACTTCTATTTTTGTTCGGAAAGCTTTGGTTTGTTACTGCTGCTTCTTGGTTGGTGTTTTCATTGGTTTAACCTGTTTTCTAAGCTATTTGATAGCCATTGTCTTCATTTAAAACCTCCCTTTTCTCTTTGGTAGAACAAGAGGATGATGGAGTTTCTGAATCTGGTGATGATAGTGCCAGTATTTCGGGGGATGATGATGAACATCACAAAGAAGTGGATAAAGACTCTAATGAGGCAAACACCGACGAAGATGACTCAGTTGTGGTGGCAAACAAGAACTCCGATATTGATGTTGACTTTGAAGAGGAGGCCAAAGTTGCAAAGAAAGTTCTTGACCATTTGCTAGCGTCATCTAGAGGAACTAAATCCTCGGAGATCAATAGTCCTAACCTTTTGCTGACGGATTCTAGTACTGACAAGACGATTGTCCAGAAAATACAGGATAGTCCAGTAGAACAACCAAGTCAAATTCCAGAAGTTAGTGCTAGCAAAAGCAAAGAGGCGAAATCAGAATTGAAGGATAGTGAAGAGGATATGGAGAAAACAGTGTTCATCTCTAACCTTCCCTTCGAATTTGACGCCGGTGAAGTCAAGCAGCGTTTCTCTACCTTTGGAGAAGTGCAAACCTTTTATCCAGTTCTTCATCCGGTTACGAAGTATGAACTATCTGGAATTGTCTAGCAACTTCCTCTGAATCTAGCATGTATTATCATTATCTAACCTATTGTGTGCAGGCGGCCAAAGGGGACTGCTTTTCTCAAGTTCGCGACCAAAGAGGCAGCTTCAACTGCAGTTTCAGCTGCCGCTGGTGGGGTTGGTTTGGGGATTATTGTAGGAGGAAGGCAGTTGACGGTGCTCAAGGCGTTGGACAAGAATTCGGCTCAAAAGAAATCGTTGGAGAAGTTGCACGAAGAGAAATTAGACAAGCGTAACCTATACTTAGCAAAGGTTTCTTTATGACCCATGGTTCTGTTATGTCAAAACTTTTCATCAATGGATTTGCCCAATATCCTGATCGTTTATCTTTTTGTTACTGTATAGGAGGGTCTTATTGTCGAGGGTACTCCAGCTGCTGCAGGAGTTTCGGCAAGGGATATACAAAAGCGTCAAACGTTAGTTTCTTTAATGTTATATGTTTTTTTAGATTTGGAAGCTTTGTATATAAAGCTCTCATAATATGGACAGTTTGAAATTGTGTGTATCTGTGTCCTCGTACTTTTTCGTTGAATTGTCTCTCTATCCATTGTGCAGGTTGCATTCACAGAAGATGATCAAACTCAAATCTCCGAACTTCCATATCTCCAGAACTAGACTTGTGATTTACAATTTACCCAAGTCTATGATCGAAAAAGAACTCAAAAGGTTGTGCGTAGAAGCAGTTACGGCCAGAGCTCCTGATCAAAAGCCTGTCATTCGTCAGGTAAGCATGCGTCCCTGACATACTTGTAGAGCTCCGTTTTTCACTTTTAAGGTCCTCCTTTAGCCCTCTTTTTTTATACTCCTTTCCGCAGATAAAATTTTTGGATGATGTGAAGAAAGGGAAATTGAACACAAAGAACTACTCTCGTGGAGTAGCCTTTGTTGATTTCACACAGCATCAACACGCGCTATTAGCTTTGAGAGCCCTAAACAATAATCCTGGTAAGTTGCTGCTATGTTTGGTACTTGATATTATTCTTTTCAATAGAGGATCACTGCTATTACTGTCTCATCTTGTGTGTCGACTTCCTTTGAAGCTTTCACTTGTTTTCCTGATCTTTCTCGTTATATTGCAGAGACCTTTGGCCCTGATCATCGCCCTATCGTCGAGTTCTCAATTGATAACATCAAGACAGTCCATCATCGTAACTTGAAATTGGAAGGTCTGAAGCAAGAAACTGGTGGCCCCGGTGTGGACACCAGGACATTCAAACATCAAAACATGAAACTTGAAGGTCCAAAGCAGGAAACTAGTGGTGTCCCAAGCATGAGGCATGAGCGAGAAAATGGTAATTCCGCCGCTCCAGCTTCCTTGGCAAACAAGAATTTGAAGAAACGGAAAGTCCTGGACATGAAGAAACCTGCAGAAGAAAGGGTAACTTCAAACCAGTTTGTCAAAAGGGAAAATGAGGGTGAGGAGAGTGGACCAAGCAAGAAGCAGAAAAGGTTTAATTCGAACAAGATGGATGCAAAAAGCCAAGAAGGAACAAAAGATAACCTGGCGAAATCACCAAAAAGCCAGTTAATGACGGGAAAAGTTGAGCAGCAGAAAAGGTTTAATCCAAAGAAGATGGATGCTATGAGTCGAGAAGGAACAAAGGAGAACCAGGTAACATCACCAAAGAGTCGGTTAAAGAGAGGACAAGTGGAGATGAAGGAACAAAAGGCTTTCAATGGGAACACAGGTGTAGAGAACTTGAAGAAGAATAATAAGAGAAAGGGAAGAAATGATATGGAAGACCGAGAATTCGATGGCTTGAATAAGAAAAGGAATAAAAAGAAGGAACCGGTGGGTAGAGATGTTGTAGACAAACTTGATATGCTGGTTGAGCAGTACAAAAAGAAGTTTGCACAGCGCGGCTCTGAGAAATCAAATGGAGAAAAGCCAGATGGTGGTTCAAGGCAGCAGATTCGAAGATGGTTCCAGTCATAGTAGTATTTTTCCTGGTCGCCCTCATGTGGCATTGTCATTGCTTTCAATTGTAACTGAAGAGGGACTTCTAGATGTGTAAAAGAGAATGAATGCAATTTTGATCGTAAAGAGGTTAAGTCAAAATGAACTGAAACAGAAAGCCTTTTGTAAGACCAAGCATATGTAACATCATAATTGCACTTTTCAATGTTGCTTACGCGAATTTATGGAGATTAATGGTTCATCATGTGTTGCAAATTGGCGAGTTTGATGCGTTTGCTTCATGCCATTTTTCCCCATCTTAGCAGCCTCTCTTTAGCCGTCTACATCCCAAGGTTGTATCAATGGCGGTTACATTCTCTGATCTCCACACGGAATCTCTTTTTTCTCTTGATGTGTTCCTCGGTGGCAAATCTTACATCTGCGGGAACTCAATTACCAAGGATGACTTTAAGGTGTATGCTGCCGTTTTGAAGAATCCTTGTTCGTCTTACCTCAATGCTAGCAAGTGGTATGTCTGTGTATCCTCAAAATTGTTGGCAAACTTTCCCTGGAACCGTTGCTGGAGTAAATTTTGCAAGCGGTCGACCATAAGAAAGATAGGGTTTTAATGATATTGTATTCTCATCCTATCACTATGTACATTGACTTAGGGGGTGTTTGTTTCAAGTAGGGGAAACAGAATGAAATCAAGAAAGAGAATGGAAAGGAATTGAAAAGTATTCCCTTCGATTTCCTTTTTTTTTTGATATAAACTGTGATCACCATATATTATAAGAAAAACGGTAGGTCAGCTAGCGGACCCAGAGGGGCTAACACCATCTTGTCCCGCTAGCTCCAAATCAAACTTACAAGCCATAGCTATATTGGGAGGAATGAGATCGCCCACCCAGAACAACGTATTTTCAAATAGATGGTTGCTCATATTACAAATAAGCCTAATCGGGTAGTTCTCATACAAAGTAGAGCCTCCCCTTACAATACTAGCAAACTTGGTCATTAGCTCTCTAACTTTGGAAATCTCCTCCCAACTCGCATTCTCCCTTCTAATATCTCCCAAGTTGAGGACATTCTCGAAATGCTTTTCTACTGTGTCAAAGCAAATGTTGTGGCTACCCACCTAGATAGCAAGCTCCATAGCAATTCGTTTTGCTTTGATATCAGCAACCTGCACTTTTAAAGTGCTAGAAATTCTCCGATTGAAGACTACAATAGGTATACCACGGTCATTATGAATAATTCCCGCTATAACTCGATCACCGTACCGACTAGGTCGCATACCTGTACAAATGTTGAAGAAACCGCTGGGCGGCGGCATCCACACTCTTTGTGGAATAAGAGGGGAAGAGTTAATCATAATCTGAATATAAGCTTCAGTGAAAGAGGTGTTTACCTAGACTTCTTTCCACCATGCTAGCTCTGGGTTGTGCTTGACTTTGTTCCTCGAAGCATAGATGACCCAAAGTTTGTTAGCAATGAGGGAGAACTTTCGCACTCCAGATATTGGTCTTTTGAAGAAACAGTCGATCATGCCCTCCACATTTTTCGGAACGAAATTAACATCAATTAACTCCTTCCATATCTCCCTCACTGCACAACAATGAAAGAAGCAGTGCGCCAGATTATCCTTATCCCCACAGAAAAAACATTTGGAGTCACCTCCAATTCTCCTAGCCTGGTTGTCCTGACACGGGATTATGTTACCCAAAAACTTCCAAAGATTAAGCTTCACTCTCGGGCAATAGAGAGAGGATTTAATCTTCTTCCTAACTCTCCCAATATAATGAGGATGGCTAGACAAACTATCAACCCTTGCTTCCTCCACCAGAGAGTTATAAGCCGATTTGACTGAAAACTTTTATCTTTGGAGAAGATCCAACTCCAGTTACAATTACTAACCATATCTTGGGTCGGAGACATGGAAGACTTTACCCCAGAGGTAACCTGAACACGCGAGCCATTTTTGAGCAAATACAACACCGAGGAGATAGATTTCCATATAGGGCTACCTTTATTGACGGGAAGGAAGTCTCTAATGGAATCTTGGGGATAATAAAGTTGTTTCATAACTTGGGCCACCAGAGACCCCGGGACCGTGAGTAATCTCCAAAGTTGTTTAACCAAAAGAGCTTTGTTGAAGTTCTCAACTTCTCTGAATCCTAGCCCGCCTTGATCCACAGAATCACACATTTTGACCATTTGATCCAATGGAGCGCCCTTTTATCAGTATTAACACTCCACCAGAAGGAAGCAAAAGCTGAGTTAAGCTTCATAATGATGCCCTTGGGGAGCGCAAAAAGGGACATGGAATAGTTGGGGATAGACTGGAGAACACTAGAAACCATGATGGATCTAGCTGCTTGGGCCATGGTTTCGTCCAACAAGATATTCTTTTACGAACAGACTCCACCAGATAGGTAAGGAGATCATGTTTCCTTCTACCTATCTTAAGGGGGAGGCCCAACTATTTAGAGAAGCAAGGGACCTCTTGGACATTCAGCAAGGAGGATATGTTTCCTTTGATGGAGGGGGATAATTTTTTGCTGATCACTAATTCTGATTTGTGATGGTTTATTTGGTGCCCATAAGCTTGAAGGAATTTAGTAAGGATTTGGTTGAGATGGGAGATGTTTATGGGGTTAGCTCTACCAAAGAGAAGGAGATCATCCGCAAAAGCCAAATGCGAAATAGATGGCCAGCTCGGAGAAAGCTAAATACCTTGGTAAACTCCAGTAAGGTCGGATTTGTTGAGGAAGCTAGAAAAAGCTTCCTGCGCCAGAATGAATAAGAAAGGGGAGAGAGGATCCCCTGCCAATGCTTGGATGCCTAATAGGGTCACCTGGCTTGCCATTGATGAGGATCGAACATCTGACTGATCGCACACAATTCATGACTGGAGTTAACCAATTCGGAGGGAAACCCATCGAGGACAGAACATCTTGCAGAAAAGACCACTCCAATCTGTCATAGGCCTTGCTGAGATCCAGTTTGAGAGCAAACAAACCATTCTTAACGGCTTGATTCTTCTCTAGAAAGTGTTGCAACTCCCCAGCTAGCATGATATTATCTGTGATAAGCCTGCCCTTCACAAACCCAGACTGGTTGTGGGAAATACGGTGGGGAAGAATATGCTGGATCCTGTTAGCCAAGGTCTTAGAAGCAATCTTGTAGACGAAGTTACATAGGGCAATAGGTCTGAATTTGTCGATGTCGGTGGCCCCCACCATCTTAGGGATGAGGGTAATGAAATAATCATTCAGAGAATCCGGGAGAGGGGATCCTTTGAGAATGGGCAACACTGCATCGATAATCTGATCTCCTATAATGTGCCAAAATGTGATAAAGAATTTACCGTTGAATCCGTCTGGCCCCGGAGCTTTGTTAGCTCCCAATTGTTTCACTGCCGTAGAGATTTCAACTCTGGAGTATGATCTCCCGAGTTCATTGGCGAATCTAGGATTGAGACGGCCCTCCACTGCCTCAATAAAATCACTATCAGCCTGGGGATAAACCGTAGTAAACAGAGTTTGGAAGTACTCCCTAGCAATGTATTCAATCCTATGCCAAGAGTATTGCATAGTATTCCTTGAATCCTTTAATCCAAAAATCTCTTTGGATCTTTTCGCTGAGGTAGCCCTTGCGTGAAAATAACCCGTATTCTTGTCACCTTCTTTTATCCATTTATCTCTAGATCTTTGCTTCCACCAGATTTCCTCACGGAAGGAGAGTAATTCTACTTCCAGGAGGAGTCTCTTCCTATTATTAATAGCACCCAAGGAACTGTCACTAATGGAAATCTTACCCAGTTCTTTCCTCTTATTGTTAATTTTCCATTTGATCTTGGATATAGACCAACCTTTCCACTCACTAAGCTTCCTGGCACACAGCTCCAGAGGGGTGATAATACTTGGATAGCTGTTACTCCAGACATCAGCAACTATCTCTGCACATTTAGAGTCCAGACACCACCCATTTTCAAACCTGAAGACTTTTGCCGGGATTTTGTGATTACCAAAGAAACGAATGAACAGGGGACAATGATTAGAGGCTTCACGCGGTAAATGCTCTACCGAAATATTGGGGAAGACTTGCAGACCCATTGAGGAACAGAACACCCTATCCAATCTACTGTGGGAATAGTGATCCCCTTCCTGACAATTGGTAAAGCTAGAGCTTTCACCAAAGAACCCAATGTCATGAAGGTCACAATCTGCAATAACATCTCGGAACGGGGCCATATGCACTTCTTGTCTAACCCTCCCCCTAGTCTTCTCAGAGGCGTGCATAATCTGATTAAAGTCCCCAGCTATCACCCATGGCAAGAAGACTTGTTTACTAAGCACCCGAAGAAGTTTCCAAGACAAATGTTTAAGAGCCCAATTGGACCAACCATAGAACATTGTGAAAACAAATTGTAGGTCCCCCGGGAATGACATAACCGTAGAGATATGATGCCGAGATTGGGAGAGCATTGAACAGCCTATAGAAGTCTTCCACATCAGGCATAGACCACCGCTTCTACCTCTGCTAGCCACCGCTGTCCCATGATACAAAGGGAAGATAGCAAAGAAAAGATCCATATCTGCCGATGATTTGTGAGTTTCGCTGAGGAAGATAATATCCGGATTGAGCTTTAAGATCAAACCCTTACTCCAGTACACAGCCTTGGATTTCCCCAGTCCCCTACAATTCAAAGTTAAACAACTCATCAGAATGACTCCTGCTAGACACCACCCACCACTGGCCTGTGATCGAGCACACCCGCAACTTCCAAAAGGAGGCAGGAAAACTACGAACCAAACCACACTCACTCAACCAGACGCACAGATAGCCAACCCAAGCTGAAGCAAAGACCAAACAGATCAGGGAGAGCTCGACCCACCCCAGTAAACCACACCGGCAGAACCTGAAGCAAAAGACCAGCCTAAAAAAACCCAACCCCGACTGAGAGCAACCGAAAGATCCCGAGCCCAGAAACAACTCTGCACCTCTAATTGAACTAAGCACAGCCTCTGAACAATACCAAGACAGCCCAAATCGGGGAAGCCGCAAGCGAGGAAGCAAAAACACCCTGGAGGAGACCACAATGCGGGAGCGGGAAAAATAAACCCAGAGAGAAACACCCAGAAAGAAGGAGCCAACAGTTGGAATCGAGACACACGCCCAAAAAATGAAAAAACTTGGCAAATAGAGTCTAGCCAATCAAAGATGAAGAGCAATGTCGGAGCGAAACAAACTAGCTGCGAGCCCTAGCGCAGAACGAAGACGATGAGCAATCACACCACAACTGATAATCTAACTCACCACAACCGCTAACAGCTAGAGTAGAGGCAGACCGGAACTGCACTACTGCCAGCGAGAACACCAGAAGATAAGAACAGAGAAGAAAACCTAGTTCTGAGGTTGGAGAAACTCCAACCAACCGCGAAAGAACAGCGCCAGAGATTAAGCAGACCAAGAGAACCACCTACTACTGGAGGAGATAACTCTAATTGGGATCACAATCTCCCTGCAACGCAGAAGAGAATCGGAGAGGACGACTAATCGCCTCTAAAATTGTCCCTGAAAGAGAGCAATGAACAGTGCCTAAAATGAGCCGCGTTTGGTGTCTCTTCTCCTTCCCTTTGATTTCCATGGTTGTTGTTTCAGCTGGAGGAAATGAAATAAATAACCGGTCAACGGCCACGGTCAATGGTCAACGACCACTGGTCAATGATCAACGGTCATTAATTGTTAGTCAACATTCACCGATCAATGGTCAATGGTCATTAGTCATAGGTCAATGGTCATATGTCACCGGTCAACGTGTGCTGGGGAAAGGGAATCTCATTCCCTAGTAGGGGGTGAGGAATCAAAATAAAGGGTTTTGGGGTGATCACATTCTCTTTCCTGAAAATAGGAAAAAATGACAAAACAAACAGCAGGAAGAGAAACATTCTGATTCCCTTTCCTGATTACCCTAAAACAAACACCCCCTTAGTGTATTTATATAAGTACAATTTTGGCTATAAAGAAACAAAAAATTGTATGGGTCTATTATTGTATTTAAAGTGATAGCCTTGATATGGGCTTGAGAATGAAATATAAAATAAACCAGTCCAGAGGCAAAACAAGCCCAAGCACTTAGACAGGCAAGTACAATCGATAGAGATTGTGACAGAAAACCCTACATTCATTATCCCCTTTTTTTCTCTTTCATCCTCCCGTGATTCGAACAACCAGTTGCAGAGTGGGAGTTTGGACCGAAGAAAGTTGTAACGAGATGTTGGGAGATGCCTTGTGAGCAGATTTACGATTAGCTCGTGCGTGGGAAGATGAGATACTTGCAGACTTCCATTGGCGACACGTTCTCAAATGAAAAAGTAATCAAGTTGAACATGTTTAACTCGACTGTGAAAGGTTAGACGCCAGGAAGGTGGCTGGGAGATCATCACAATAATGCTCCGGTTTGTTTCAGGTAAACCCCAAGTATCCTAAAAGCTGCTGTAGCCATATTACTTCTGATGCCAGTTTGCTATTGTGCGTTATTCCGCTTCTGTGGATGAACGGGAGACTGATGGTTTTTTAAACCCATGAGATTAGATGATGGCCTAGGAAGACCACACAACCTGATGTGGATCTGCGGTCAATGTGGCTACCTCCCCAATCGGCATCGGTGTAAACATAGAAAAGTCCAAGCTTCTGAGTATGTTTTTTAGGTAACACCATATTCATTTGATAGCTTTCCAATGTATTTGTCGCGGTCTAGGCATAAATTAACAAGCACGGTTGACTGAATATGCAATATAAGGTCTTGTGAGAGAAAAGAAAGGTGCCCCTGTAGAATTAAGGGAAATGGTAGTTGAGATGGGAGTAGAAAAGGGTTTAGAGCTTAACATGTCTGTTGTTTTAAGAATATCATGAATGTACTGTGTTTGAGTTAACAACAGTCCTTGATCTGTGCGAGAGGCTGAAATACCAAGGAAGTGAGATGGGGGGGGGGGGGGTATAGGTCTTTGACATGGAATGACTTAGAGAGGGCTTGAGTAAACTGTTGAATCAAAACTAGTTTAGAATCTGTAAGTAAAATATCATCAACATAGACTAGTACATGCCCTTGATGAAAAGCGAAAAGAGAATAATCAGATTTAGAAGTAGTAAAACCAATATGTGTAAGCAAGGTACTCAGCTTAGCAAACCAAACACGGGGAGACTATTTTAGTCCATAAAGAGACTTGTTAAGTTTGCAAACATGTGTAGGGTAGTTAGGGTGAACATACCCAGGTGGTTGCTTAATGTAAATTGATTCCTCTAGGTCCCCATGTAGAAAAGCATTTTGGACACCCAGTTGATGAATTGGTCAACTGAAATTTGTAGCAAGGGATAAAACTAGACTGATTGTAGCAGGTTTAACAACGGGACTGTAGGTTTCTGTGTAATCTTCTCCTTGATGTTGAGAGAAACCTTGAGCCATTAGTCGTGCCTTCCTTTGTTGTATGGTTCCATCTGGTTTTTTTGTTTTTGTTTTGAGAATTCATCGAACTCCCAAAATATTTGTAGAAGGATTGGGTGAGACCAGAATCCACGTGTTTGTTTGCTCTAGAGCTTGATATTGTTGAATTGTTGTATGCCATTAAGGATAGTTTAGAGCTTCTTTGAAAGTTGGTTCTTGTGGTATTTGTGTGGTGTCGACAGTATTGTGAATCTGTGGCCATAGTTGTGTTCCATCAGATAGAAGCAATGGTTTGAAAATATATTTTTGGCTCGGGTTTGCATGAGATGATAATTTTGTAGAGGTTAGGGAGAAAGAGAATGAGTGGGAGATGGAGTGTTTGAATGTGATGTAGTGGAGGGCGTGGTTAGAGTATGAGGTGTGGAGTTTGAGTGAGTAGAGTGTGAGGGTGCGTTAGGTAATGAGGAATTGTTTGGTAAGTAAAATTTTCATTTTATGGGGAATTGGGGGTTAAAGAGGGAGGTGAGTGTGGAATATTTGGAGAGGGAGAAGGATGAGGATCAGCTGGAACAGTAGAGGGCTGTGTAGGTAAAAGAGGAGGTAAGTATGAGATAGGTGGTGTGGGTTGATGAGATTGAGTGTGGGTAGGATAAGAGAAACAACTTTGTTTAATAGCACATCTCTAGGACATACGTCCTTCCCGTGGGAAGATGTAGGCATAGATAACCAGTTCTTTGAGGGGCATAGCTAAAAAATAAACACTCAACTAAACAAAAGTCTAGTTTATGTTTGTTGAAAGGTCGGAGGTTGGGCCAACAGAGCATCTAAAAACTCTTAGGATAGTGAAATCCAATTTCTTCTTCAAGAGTAGTTAGGGGGTGAGTTCTTGAGAACTTTAGTTGGAGTCTGATTTGCTAGAAAAGCAGTCATCTTAAAGGCATAAGACCAAAATTCCAAGGGAAGCTTAGCTTGAGACAATAGGGATAATCCCTTTTCAACTATGAACCTGTTTTTGCATTAAGTTAAACCGTTTTGTTGATGTGAATAAGGACAAGATAGGTTATGATTAATTACTATCTTGAATAAATACTTTTAAGCCAAATACCCCCGCATCAGTTTGTATAGACTTGATAGTCTGAGATAGAAAATTTGATAGTAGAGAAGAGAACAGTAGAAGCATCTGCTTCACATCCGATTTTTGAGCCATTGTAAGAAGCCAAACATATCTAGAGTAGTCATCCACGATAAAGAGAAATATCGAAATCTTCAGTAAACGTGACATGAGCTGGACCCCAAACATCCATGAACAAAAAGTCTAGAGATTTCGCAAATCTGGTAATAGTATTATAGTGGGGCTGCATGACTTTTGCCAGCACAACATGATGAAAAAAAGTCAACATAAAACCAGAAACAACAGACAGTTATAATCATTCAAACTTCTTTTAGTTTGATAAAAATAAGGATGTCCAAGCCTTCCGTCCCACGTATCTTGAGTAGCTTTAATTCCGACATTTAGCTGAGGTTGCAAATTTGTAGGGGTGTGGACCGGGGGAAAGTTGTAGAGCCCAACATGTCCTTTGAGTAGCACCTTCTTGGTTGTTAGATTCTTCAATAGAAAGAAATTCGGATAGAATTCAAAATAGGTAGCATTATCAACATAAAACTTGTGAACTAAAACAAGGTTCTTATTTAGAGATGGGTTGTGTAACATGTTTATAGGACATAACATCTATTATCATATGAAAATTGTCCCGTACCATATGTTGTATAGTCAGGTTTGAACCATATCCAAGAGAATCAACATCCGTGCCTGAATAATATGAGGAAAACAAGTTCAGTCTGGTAGGATCTCTAGTGAAGTGATGTGTGGATCCTGTGTCAAACCACACTGAGGGATAATAGTAGGTCTATGATTGAAATATCCTAAATATTAATTACTTTAATTAATAATGGATTAATTAAATAAAAGTAATTAATGAGAGATTAAGGAATTAAATGTCCTTAAATAAGTAAAAGGGAATAATATAATATTTAAATAAACCCTAAAAGCCGTAAGGAAACATTAATGAAGCCTAAAACAACATTGATGTGGTTTAGAAAAAGAAATATAAAGGAAAATATAATTAACCATTTTTACATTGAAAAACGTGCCAACAATATTTTAGAAGTGAAAGCGAGGTCTTAGACACTGTATAAATTATTTGGGTAATTTTTGAGGCATTGGAGGATTGGTTAAGCAGCTGGAAAGAAAAACGTCGCGTTTTCGCCTAAAATGACGAAACACAAACCAATTTGAAAATAAATACTAATTAATCAAATTTATAAATAACAATAATAATTATTGTTTAAGATTATAAATTGGAGCCATAAAAAGGTTTATCCCATTAAACGGGATAGTGTGTCGCGAACGACACAAAAAACGGGCAAGAAACAAGTAAAAAACGACATGATTCGTGTAAAGTTTTAAAACAAAAAAATGGGCCGACCAGCCAAAGACTGGGCCGGCCCAGTCCCCACTCATTCACGGCCATACCGGCCCAAATCGCTTACATCCAGCCTTGACTAAAAAAAAAACAAAGGGAAGCCCATCCTTCTTCAGTAACCCACGATGATCCAACCTGAACTGGAACTCCATTCATTTCTCTTCTCACGGTAACTTGCAACCCTAACTGACCGACATACACCAACACCTCGCTTCCTGTCTTCTTCATTAATCTGCATCTCTGACTGCAAATCCTGTAATGGCGAAGAAGGAACATTCTCCATTCCCTTTTGATGTTCTTCGCCACCGAACAAGGATACAAGTTCTGCACCAGTCATTCTTCTCTTGAGTTGTGCCAACCGAAGGGAATCGGTGGGGACTCATCCCTCTATGTAAACTGAAACTAAAGGTAAAATCTACCTCTTTTATGCTCTTCTTTCCTTACAGATTCTAGACCTATATATTTCCAAAACTAACATTAAGCTTTGTGTCGACCAGATCAAAAAAAAAAAAAAAAAACAACAAGAAACAGGGAGGAAATTGAACATAACGAAAAATGACCAAAGAGCTGGGATTCAAAGTCCATTTCTGGAGCTTTAAAGGTTGTACATTCAACCTTTCAGTATTAGTATTGTTGATTAAGTTTCGTTTCTGTTTTTTTTTGTGTGCCTGTGTTCAAGCGTGAGTGTCTGAGGGAAAACTGTGAGTGGTGGTGGGGGGTTACTGGTGTGCCCGAGAATTTGAGGATGCGTGATATCTGGAGGTTTAGTTTTAGAATTTACAGTTTGTGTTGATACTGGAAGGGGAAACTGAGCTTAAACCGAAACCAATTTACGATTGCTAACCTTAATATTCGAATATGTGTTCTGCCTGAAATAGATTAGTCTACGTATTCTGTTTTGCTAATATAGATGCAGACTCCTAGTGATTTTTGTTTGGTAAATGTTTTTGGATAAATATTTTAAGGAAACTGATGTTGGTTGTATACTAATCTATGGATAAGGTGATGATTACGAGTACAAAAAAAAAACTGCAAGTTTTTCGGATCTGGTTGTTTACGGTGATTAGGGAAAACTTGATTGAAAACTAAGTTTAATCTGAGATGAAGGGTGATTTCAGGATTTGTTGTGTTGATGGTTTAGTTTGGGTTAATTAAAGAAACCCCAAAACAGCTAGTTAAATTGTAGGGTTTATAAGTATAAAGGAAAACTGGAGGTCTTAATATCATTTTGAATGAATTAAAATTAAGTTGGTGCCTTAATGTTAATTAGACGTAAGCATTAATGCTAAGTCAAGGGTTTGGGAGTTGAAGAATATTATAGATTACTGGAGCACAATTTATTGGTTATAGTCTCATGGATGGATGGGTAAAGTTGGAAGTTAGATGTTGACGAGTGGTTAAATTGGCATCGGTTTTCAAACAGTAAAAAGGGTGATAAATCTAAATATCTGATAACTTTGACGTATTAGTAGGAAGGATATATTATGAAAGTAGTTCATTAATAACTTACAAGTTTGTTAGATTATAGTATAGTGGACAATGATACTAAATATGCGAGACTGCAATTAGAAAGCTTGGCGAAATGAATGATAAGTGGTTGATAAAAAAAACGTAACAAATGGCCAAGTTAATTTGGTAATTTAGGAACTCTTGCTCAAAAGGATAAGGGAAAGGAGGGCTCAGATAATCGATGGTTTTGATGTAGACTAAGAATCGATAGATACATAAGTATACACAAGTTTGATAAGTTTGAATATGGAGTGGATTAAAGGTTAAGAGTTGTTTGGTGCTATTGATCTAGAGATTTAGGGAGCTCTAATAAAAGAGGATAATGATTTATATAGAGTAAATAATGAATTATTAAGTAGTTATTATAGGAAATTATAGTTGAATAATATGTTCATAGTGTTGACTGAAATGGTGGGTAGATAAGTCAATGAACTAAGTGAATTAACAAGTTGATAAAAAGGGGTTAGGAATTTGTAGATAAAAAGTACATAATTTGTAAAGAAAAACAAAGGGAATTAGGGCTTTGATTTGTGATTTTGTGTTATACGAAATTAAGATCCAGATTGAAGGTTTAAATTGAAAGTTTGGTTTTGGAGATACTTGGTGGATGAAATGTGATATTGTGATTATGGGGTGTAGGTGTAAGTTATACAGAATCGGTAACAAAGTTTAATATGGTGTTGAAGATTCTAGGACATTTCATTGAGATTATGATCTAATGTCAATATTTGGAGTTAGTATTAATTAATGGATTTTATAATTCATACGAAAGGATATGAATAAATAAGGGTATTACAAATTATATACAAAGGTTGAGAATGTAACAAATTAATAGTGATGGTTATATGGTTGGAGACCATGTTAACTATCATTGGACATACGATCTAGGTGTGTTAGTATGTAAAAATAATACAGACTAAAGAAGTTTGTAACTCACATAAAATAACGTGGAGTATTAAATAGACTTTAGAAGTTTAGTAATGTACTATATAATGTTGAATAACCTTAGGATTATAATTTTAATATGAGTTTGTGTAGAATAACACAACTAAGTGAGGTTAATTACCTTACATAAAATGACAAGATATATCATTTAATAAACGAGTTTTATGATCCTCATATATATATGAGTGAATGGATTATATGATATGGTTGGGAACCATATAATATTAAATAAGAGATGTTATAAAATGGGAAGATAAATTATCACGCATTAGGTATAGGGTTCTTATGTTAAAGTATAACATATTAAATGGTGAGTGAATTATATAACATAAAGTTTATAATATGAATTATATAGACTTATGTACTTAGATAAACTAACCAAGTCAACATAATTAGCTAAGTCAACTTAATTGACCAAAGAGGTCAGTTGACCAACTCATAACTTGAAAGGAGAAATAAAGATTTATGAGTCAAGGATATAATTAACATATAGTAACAAACTATATGAAGTGTGTATTATATACAAATAACAAACCTATGAATAAATGAGATGGGTTACTTGGATTGGATCCTAAGTAGTAAGTCGATACTACATGTTAGTTACAATATAGTTAGAGGGATTTAGCCGATCCCAAACTGTTCAAAACCCAAATGATAAACGTTGAACAATCACAGGGTAACTACTAGGGGATTAGTGACTAGTTGGGATACCGAATTAGTCCGTATTACAGAGAGCTGATATGTAGTTTGTATTCCAGAGTTGAGTGCATTAGAGAATGTACGCTAGAGGACGAGCTACGAGGAGTACCGAATGAGCGTGAATCTTCATGCTAGCGATTACTACGGTGTACGGTATGTTCATTGTGTGGTCTGAACCCCTGAGGGAAGCCTCGGGTTTGGGTATTACTTGATTACTTGATAAGAGCGATATGTTGACTTGCATGTTGTATGTGGATTAATTCCCTGTTTGTCAAGCGTATTATTGTGCACGACGTCTTCAGACACTTCGACTTTGATTCTCATTCGATTGAACACTAACGGTTAGAAACCTTTAAAATTCTTAACTAATCTATGTAAGACACTTAGGAACGAGACTCGGGATTCCCAGTCCCTAGAGCTTGATACTCGAACATGGATATAATTTAGATTATTTCTAGGGAAGTATATAAGACTTAAAAGGTAATTATAATGGTAATGGCTTCTCCATGACCTAAAACTTTTACTTAGGGTAGTTGATTAAGAATTAATCACATATTGGAGAGTGTTGGTTTATGGTTATGGTATGGAAATCCAATTAGTCTTCGACTAGTTGGTTGCGCATTGGTGATCATCGGAGTATAACGTCCGGATCGACTGACTCCCTCTATATCCCAACGGGCCTAGATAGACTGTTGGATAAGAGTGCCGCTCTTGGCACACGGCTTCTGGCCTTTCATGGACGCCTTCATTAGGCAAGTGGAAGTCCCGGGATCGAATGATCCTTGGCAAATGAGCACCTTGTGTGTACGGATGGACCACTGTCCAGTGAGGTTATTTACGGGTTGTCCTAACACGACACCCACTGACATTGTGGATATGACGTAATGGTGACTAACATAACCTAAAGGAAAAACTATGATTACCTTGGTGGAAGTAACTACGCGTTCGTATGATTGTTATACTACATGTGCAATTGTGTATTGTATGTGGTATATGGACTGTTACATTGATGGGTTGCTACATGGTTATTTATGTTATACTACATAGTGTATTGTATATTGTGAATTTTATGTGGTGCATGGATTGTTACATTGATGATTGCTGTATGTTTAATCATATTATTTACTGTTGTTTACCTAAACTGTAAAATGAACTAGCATGTTATCAACCTCATGTTCAGACGACTAATTAACCTAAGTGACCTAAAGGGTCTAAGATTATACTTTGGCATATTCAACGTTTCGTTGAGCCTATACGACACCCCATTACAGGTACATGATCGTGTAGCGAGCCGGAGTGTGGGATCGTGGGTAGATGAGCTCGACTTATATTTATCGCATGTTTAGAATTAATTCATGATAAGTGCAAAACATATAGACTTTTAGGGTTTAAATACCTTATGAATTGCAATATCTGAAACACATGTTTCCCACTTATTATGCGTTTTTTCCTAAGATTTATGTTTTGATATGAACTAATGCATTTTATATGTTCAATGTAGGAAAAAAGCCATGTAATTAAGTAGATTTACTCATGAGGATTCCAACGCAACAAACAGGGATTAAATCGGAGCTGAAACGAAGATTTTAGAGGCAAATTAATTCTCGTCCGGACCTGTGTCCGGATGAGCTGGTCCGGACGCACACACGTGGAGCAAGCTCCGCATAGCGTCGACATGTCCGAACCAGCTGGTCCGGACGCTGGTTCGGACACAACGGTTTTTCCAGCAATCAGGGCTGCATCGACATGGTGTGAAAAGATAATATATTTTATCTTTTCACACACCGACTTACCCTTCCTTTTTACCCCATTATCACTATAAATATACCTATAACCCTCCGTTAATAATCATCTCATTCCACCCCCAAACTTATGCCATTTTTCCTCCACAAAATTACCATTACCTCTCCAAAAATCATACATCTCATCTACATAATGTCCACATAAAATCCACACATCACCTCATCCCATAAAACATTCCATTTCCATACCGTTATTCTGTCCAACCTCTGTCCAAAATATTAGCAGTCAAAATAGTGAAGCTGGGCTAAGAGGATATACTCCGGGTGAAGGTTAAATTATAGTTTGTTTAATTATGTAATCTATATTTTTACCAGTTTAATTAAATACAGTTTGTTACGATTAAAGCTTATCTCTCACCTTTTTAATAAATTTCATGAATTTATTAAAATGCTTTACAAAGTCTATTTTGATCAGATCAGTGATAAATAGACAGGTTAATTAATCGATAAATATGTGGAAAACTTATTTTGATTAAATGAGTTAGTATTTTAAGATGCAAAATATAATTCCTCGCACTTAATCCGTTTACATGTGTTTTGCTCGAATCTAGATTAGACCGAGCATGTTCTGGTAAACGAGTCCTTTTGAGTCTATGATTTAGTCCTTAAGATAATAACAGGAATTTTGCCAAACTATTATAATAAACCGGTAGAGATAGCATAATTAATCAGATTATATAAACCTGAACCCGGAGTTCCGTTTAATTTATCTTCCACTCAGTTAATTTTATCTGCTGTTTTACTTTATAAAGACAAGTCAATTAATTCCCCCCTTTTTGTCACAAAGCTTAGGTACTATATTATTTCGCTATAAGTCCCACGGTTTGACCCCGGCCGCTTCTGTCTTACTATACTACTGCGACCGGGATTTGTTTGCAGCCCAACGGATATTTTGAGTTATTAATTTCTTTCTCAATTGTTTAAAACACACCAGTTCCAACCACTCACATAAATCTGTCTGCAAAATGGCGCCGTTGCCGGGGACTTGATTTATTCTAGTCCCTAAGCCCGGATAATTCACTTGCTATATTATAATATTCTGTTTATACTATTTTGTTGTTTGTTTATTTTATTTCTACTAACTTCTGTCATTTAATTATTCCAGCAATTTAAATATCGTATTAATTACAGTTATTTACTTTTCCAATCATTTACTTTACTTTCATTTAAATCCCAGTCATTTAATTTTCCTGTCATTTACTTTCCAGTTAATTAAATTACCATTGTCCTTTAAATTTCAGTAATCTAAATTCTGTCATTTAAATTCTGTCATTTAATTTTTCTGTCATTTAATATCTGTCATTTAATTTTTCTGTCATTTAATTTCAGTCAATTAAATTCCATTTCTTTATTTTCTGTCATTTAAATTCCCTTGTCATTTAAATTCCAGCAATTTAAATTCTGCCCTTTTTCTTTATTTTAATTTTATTATTTACTTAAACTGCATTTATTTTTTTTTTTTATGCTTATTTATTTTCGGTTTATTTACTCTTGTTAAAAAAAGCAGTTCTTTATTTTATTCTATTGAATTGTTTCTTTTTAGCTGTTTAAATTCCCCCTCCATATTTCTTCATATTTCTAGTTATTTTATCACATTACAAGTTTCTTTTTCTGTTTTGAGTGGTGAATGCCTATTACCAGGTCACACAGCCTTCCGGTCAATATTAATAATCATACGGTTAGCTACATCCCTGAGATCGAGAGAACTTTTCTACGCACTTTAAGGCAGAAACGATCCCAACAAAACACAACCACGGTGATAGAATCTAACCAGGAAGCAGATATGACATCTTCACCAGCTACAGTTCGTAACATCAACAGACCATCTAATCAAGGACAACAGCCCGCCATCATCCTTCCCCACCTTACCCCATCCGAATACTATGAGTGACAAAAGCTGAAGCCATATCATCGAATCCGATGTGTAAAGGAGTTAGGCATGTTCGATGGCTCTAGTCCTGACGAAGCACTGTTGCATGTCACCAAGTTTCTGCAGCATGCCAACAGTCTAACTGCAACCAACGCAGTACTCCAATATGCAAGACTGTCCTTGTTCCCTCACAGCCTGACGGGAAATGCGAGTAAATGGTACCACAACCTTACACCAAGTACCATTGGTACTTGGGATGAAATGGCCACCAAGTTCTACGACAAGTTCTTGCCCCCAAGCCGAACGTTGGAAATGATTGCTGAGATTTACAATTTCAAGCAGCCAGGGTCAAAAAATATCTGCGAAACTTGGGACCGTTTCAAAAGACTGCTGCTGACGTGTCCTCACCATGGTCTCACAAAAGAACAATTATCTCAATTGTTCTACAAAGGCTTAATCAATCAATGCAAAACAATGGTACTATCCTCTTTAGGTGCTGACATTTTGAAAAAGCCAGGGGAACAGTTTCTGAATGGGATAGAGTCCCTCTGTGAAGAGATTAGAGACTGGGCCACAGATGGATCAAGAGGAGGCACACCAGGTTTATACCACATAGGAGAAAGTGACAATAAATTTGACCAGCTGATGAAAAGCCACAAGCAACTCATGGAGAGCAATGCGCAGCAGGCGACAAAAGTAAGCACCCTGCAGAAAGTAGTTAAGCAGATGGCCATGAACTCCTACCCCCAACAAGCAAAGTCGATGATTTCTCGATCATCTACAACCCATTCAGGCTATGCTCCTCTATCCCTATCATCTCCTGATGTTTCTTGCACGCAATGTGGTGGGCCACACGACTATGAACAATGCCACCAGTTACAAGAATTAAAGCAGTAGAGGAAGTAAACTATGTTGGCAACAATTTAGGGTACAGGCAACCATGGCAGCA